>JASCZI010242968.1:4394-16956 GCA_036250425.1 Stylosanthes scabra
AATTTTGATAATAAAAAAAGGATTGTGACCAAATTAATTTTGAGCGCAAACCTTTGTGACTAAAAGAGTAGTTATCCCTTAAAATTACTATAGGGACTAATAAAATAATTACATCATCAATAATTTTATTTACACACTAAAATCAGTCACCAATGTATAATAAACATTGAAATATAAAATATGCACTAAAAATAAATTAAACTATACATGTATTTTGTATTTCAATGTGTATTATATATGGTGACTGATTTTAATGGCTGATTTTAGTGTACATCTGATATAACCCTTAAATCATTACGATATAAAATACTATATACATTGTGTGTAATTCAAAATTTAAATCCGCATTATTGTTATATTTATATTATGTTTTTTTAATATGTAACGAATTCGTTAATAACTATTTGTATTTTATAAAATTAAAAAAACCAAATTTAAACCCTTAGTAACTAACGAATTGTTCCAGGGAATCTATTTTTTCCCCCCTCATGTTCATTGAATTCGTAATATATACAGTCTTGATTGTAGAAATCATTTTATCTAAATCTAAAATTTTGAATATAAAATTAAATTTTATAAACAGATAAAAGTTTAGTAATGCCACATGCATATGCATAAGTTTTTACTATTCTAGTCCATCCAAGTGGACCCGCTACAACAATAATACAGAATTATATACGTATAATATAGAAGAAAAAAAATAAATCAGCGTAAAAATTAAGTTAAAAAAAATATCTAAAAAGTTTTGATATAAGAGATAAGAAAAAAATTCTCTAAAATTGATAAATTCGTAAAGGATATAAATGAATATCTTAATCACTTTCGAATTTGTAAATTTTATTATATGTGGATTCCACCATCTTAATTTAAGGGTGTTAAGGTCGAACTACTTAACTATTGTCCAAATGACTTTGAATGGAGTGCCGAGCCTTAATGATCAAGGTAAAAAAATGTACCTTCGATGGTTAAGCTCTCCGGCGTAGCTGAGAGCTATAATAGAGAAGGGGATTGATGGCCCTAGAAACCCAGAATTAGGATTATGGGGTTCTAGGTCCAATATGGAGGAGATATGGTTAGAGAACACGTACCTTGAGGGGGTGTTGCCTCCTGTTTATATAGCTACGGGTGGTTGAGATCCTTATAGGATCTGTTGAGATTGTATCATATCTTTCCAAGTTTAGATGATTCGCACCCTTTGTGGGCCTCTCGTTCATGGCCGTATTCCGAGTGGATTGGGCCCTGGGGGGCCAGTGCGTAACATTGCCCCCACTCGGGAGCTCGGGTCCTTTGGACCAGGAGGTAATTGTTTGATGTTTTCCGACCACTTTTCATATTGCCATGGTTTTCCTGCTGCATTTCTTCCGGCTGCTACATGTCTTTTGAAGTTGCTTCCCTGAGGAGGACGTTTCCCCTTTCTCTTGTTGACGTGTCAAGGGATAATGATGGTATTTTATTGGGCTTTGAGGGGGTGCTATTTTCGAAATTTCTGTAACCATCCAATCAATTATTTACCCCATGAGTACCCAAAGCGTGTTTAAGAAGCTTTGGGGGTACTCGAGAGACAGTTTGCTCGCTTCCTCTGTTCTCTCTCTCTCACGCTTTTACTTTCGCATTTCTGAGCTTCACTTCTCTGGGTTTCTTGCTTGCTTCTGCAGATCGCCATTTCTATCCAGGTATGGTTCTTGGTTTCCTTTTGCCTTTGCTTATGGCATTTTCTTTTCAGAGCTGGTGTTGTAGCGTTGTTGTTCTTTTTTCCGTTTTGCTCCTCCTTCTTCTTCACAGCCATTTCCAACTTTTCTTCTTCTTCTTCTTCTTCTTCTTCTTCTTCTTCTTCTTCTTCTTCTTCTTCTTCTTCTTGATCGTCGGTTCTGCTTTCTTTTGCAGACTAATTTATTGGGAAATAGCGAAGAAGAAGGCTTGTCAAAATGTTCGTGTCCCTCGAGTGCTTTCGGGGGCCGATAGGGATTTGTACGGTTGGGTTGATGGGGAGGTTCTTTCTCAGCCGTCTGTGGTGGAAGCCGATACGCTTCCCGAACTTCGCCGTGAGATGAGGCTGGCGGCCGATCGAGCGGCTGAGGGAGACTATGTGCTGGAGGCCGCTGGTCCTTCCGACAAGTTGCCCTTCCAGGCTCCAGAGGACAGGACTCCTTTTTTGTGGGTCTACGCGGAGCTGTTCACCCGCTTAGGTGTCCGACTTCCCTTTACTGGTTTTCAAAAGGAAGTCATGACTCGGTGTCGAGTAGTGGCTAGCCAGCTCCATCTCAATGGGTGGGGCTTTTTGCTCACCTTTGAATGCGTGTGCCTCCATTTCGGCTTCCGCCCGTTCTGGCGTGTTTTTCTTTAAACCTACCAGCTGCACGCCCTTCTTCCCGAAAAGGGGTTTATGTCTTTCCGTGCCCATCAGGGGTGAAAGCTTTTTTATGCTTTCAAGGAGTCCATCCAGGAATTTAAATGGCATTATTTTAAGGTTCTGCCATTTCCTGGTAGGCGGCCTTTTTGGCTCGATGACGGGGGTACGCCCTTCCCTTGGGTATATTGGAATTTCGAGGTGGGGGATTACCGTATCACTGCGTTGGATCCCCTGGAGACCCTGGCGTTTGAATTTCTTCACTCCCTTCCGGCTGGTTTGGGAAACAAATCTAAGTTTAAGTGTCGCTGGATTTAAGATCACGGCGATGCTAAAATTGGGGTGTTTCTTGGTAATTTGTTAATCCTTTTCTGCTTATTCTGAGTTGACGTTTCTGAGCTTTTTCCTGACATTCTTCCTTTTGCAGATAGCTTGCTTGAGGACATGGACAAGCAATCTCGTTTTGATCATCTTCGGGCTAAGATGGCAGAGATTGAAGCTGCTGGTCCTCGATCGATTCTGCCCACGCCTGCTTTTCCGGCTACACCTGCTGGGCCTTCGGCTTCTGTTTCGGCTGCTGCAGTTCCTCAAGCCCCTTCTTCGGGTGCTGTTAGAACCAAGAAGAAGCCTCCGGTCACTTCTTCCGTCAGGCCAATCTCTTTGGAGAAGGAGGAGGGGTGCGAAGGAGGACCCTTCGCCGACCTTAAGCAGAAAAGGCGGAAGCGTAAGGCTCAGGAATCCTATCCTGAAGAGGCGGCTTTAGGGGCTGATTCGGCTTGGGAGCACGAGGTCAACCCTATAGACCGAGAGTTCCCTACTGGATTCAACTTCCGGGGTGCTTTGGATTCCGGGCTTACGCAAGGTCCTATTCGTGAGATCCTTGGCCCTGTGGTTCCCGAGCAGCTTCTCGGAACTATTCAGCAGCTCGGCTGCAATCTCACTGCTTGCCTTCAGGTGCATATTTTCGTATCTTCTTCTTTGTCCATTAGATTGTCCTAATTGAAGTTTCTATCTTGGGGGTTTTTTTGAGTTTTTTATTCATGCCACTTGCAGGTTGGCATAGAGAATGCCTTTGCTGCTAAGGTAAAAACGGAGAAGGAGCTAGCTGCCGCCAAGGACCAGGTAGATGTGCTTACCGCTGAAAGGGATTCTGCTCTTGCCGCCCCTCTTCTTAAGGAGAAAATTGACTCGTTGACTGAGCAATTGAGACTTGCTGAGGGCGAGCGTCTTTCTGCTCTGACCCGCATGTCGAAAATGGAGGACGGGAGCAAAGTGCAAGATGTGGAGCTCCAGTCCTGCCGCTCTGCTTTGGAGCAAGAAAAGAAGAAGGTCGAGTCTCTTACTCAATCTTCGGAGCAAAAGCAGACGGCGTTGGGCGAGGCCGAGGCCGCCGTGGGTCATTGGCGTGAGGAGTGGAAAGCCTTGGCCGAGGAGACCGGGGAGATGGTCCAGGGGACTTTTGATATCTTAATGGATCAAGTTTTCCATCTCAATCCGGCTGTGGATTATTCCATGATTACGTTGGACACTCACTGGGATCCTCAGGCTAGAAGGATTTATAATCCTAAGGCTGAGACCCAAGAGTAGGCGGAGCCTGCAGCAGAGGACCAGTCGGAGCCTATGGCGGAGGAGCAGCCTGAGACTTTGGCGGATGAGCGGTCGGAGCCTTTGGGGGAGCAGCAGCAGGTGGAGGAGGCTGCGGCAAGAGAAGGTGGGGAATGCCCCACTTAAATCTGTAATAGGTTTTTTTTAAAACTTTTTACTTTTTTCGGGTACTTTGTTCGGGCTCCTTTTTTCTGGAGTTCTTTGTATGGGTATTTTTCTTGTTTATAATGCTTTTTGCTTTCTGATATTTCTATCTTTTTTTTGCAAAGCTTTTTATTTTAAGTGCATCTTATCTTCCGGGTGATCAGTCTGGTGTCGAGCGCGGGAGTTTGGTGCATCCGCTTTTAGTGTTGCCCTTTGGGTTATTTTACTGCCGCTTTTCGATAGGGCTCCCGGGTTCTTTGGCATTTTTCAAAAATGCTCGTATTCTTCCTCTTGTTTGTGTCTTTATAAATGACAACGTAGTAGACTCTGCAACGAGATGAAAATGAAGAAAAAACAAATACTCTTAGAAATAAGTAAGTGCTTTTTATTGAATGCGGCCAATGTGACCGGAATGCTTACATGTCTCATTAAAATCTTTCCATCCAAAAAACCCTTGTTTTAGGAAAAAAAGTAAGAGATGGGAGGAAAAAGAGTACATGATACTACGTTCAATTACATGTGGTATCTTCTTAGGTTGGATATATGCCAGTTTCTCGGAACCTGAGTGCCTTCTATGGTATTGAGCTTGTAGGCGCCCTTTTCGAGTGCTTCGACCACTCGGTAGGGGCCTTCCCAATTTGCTCATAGCTTTCCTTGGGTTGCATTTTTTCCTCCTATGTCTGCTCGCCGCAGTACTAAGTCACCTTCTTCTAGTTCTCTTTACTTGATTTTTTTGTTGTATTTGGCGGCTATAAGCTTTATGACTGCTTGTGCTTTATCATTGCCTCTTCTCTAATCTCGGAGACCAGATCTGCTTCTGTTTCCCTATCGCTTTGGTTACCTTCCGGGTCATAAGCTGATACCCGGGTGGTTTGCTCCGCGATTTCTAAGGGAATCATTGCTTCCGTCCCGTGAGTTAGCCGGAAGGGCGTTGACCCTGTTGACGATTGCTCCGAGGTTCTATAGGCCCACAGCACGCTTCCGAGCTCTTTCGCCCAGCACCCCTTCTTTTCATCGACCCTATTCTTTAACCCGTTCAGGATTATCTTGTTCATGCTAGAGCTTCAGGTTCCACCCACTTTGTGAAGTAGTGTATTGCTACGATCAGGTACTTTACTTGGCCCAGAGCTTTTGGGAAGGGTCCTAGAAGGTCAATTCCCCATTTGTCGAATGGCCAGGGGGGCTACTATAGCTGAGATTTCTTGGCGTCCACTTTCGTGGTGGGCCAATATATGCCTGCTAGCAATATCCTTCGCATGAGGGCTTTGGCCCCTTGGTGCTGCTCGCAGGCTTCTTCATGTGCTTACGAGAGAATTGTTGGAATTCTCTCTTCTTCCACACACTTTAGGAGCGGGGCCGTGATCCCCCTTTTGTATAGCTCTCCTGCTATTAGGGTGTAGTTCGCTGCCTCTCTTCTTAGTTTGTTTGCCTCGCCCTTGCCTTCGAGGAGGGTTTCGTGCGTGAGGAATTTTATGATAGGGTTTCTCGAGCTCCCTTTTTCCGACACGGACAGCACGGTTTGCACTTCATCTATGGATGGTACTTCTTTTGTCTCTTGGATAATAGTGCAATTTCCTCCGCTTGGTTTGGTGCTTGCTAATTTGGACAAAGTATCCGCCCGGTCGTTCTCCTTCCGGGGGATATGCTTTATTTGTACCTTCACATTCCTTGTATCCGGGGGGTTTCTTATGGTGATCCATATTGTGACAAAACCATCCGGTGTTACCCTTTCTCCGGAGAATCTGACTTAGTCATCGGAATGAGCCTCCAAATCTTTCTCAGTGAACCAGAGTGCATCGAAGCACCTTCAGAATAGGATGTTCGCCGAGCTTCCTTGATCCACGAATACCCTTCGGACTTTGGTATTGATGGTGAAAGCGGAGATCACCAGCAGCTGATTCATGTTGCTGGTTGTCTGCTTAATTTCTTCCGAGGAGAAAATTACTGCTAGGGTGGTTTCCCTACTAGGGTTCTTGGCACTACCTCCACTACCAAACATGAGTGCCGGCTTATCTTTGCCGCCTTCTTGGAGGGGGATTTCCTTCTTTTGGGATTCCCCCTGAGATCATTGCAATTTTGCGGTGTATACCACGATCCTAGGGCTCCTCTTTCTTCATGTCAGCCTTGTTTTCCGGGTTGTTCACCCTTTGTCTTACACTCCTGTCATTATCCCTTTGCTTGTATCTATTAGTGTACTCACGGAACTTTCCATTTTACAATCCTTGCTCGAGAAAGTCGAGAAGGTCTCTGTATTCTTCCGCACCGTGCCCGTTTTGCTTGTGGTACTTGCAATACGAGTTTCGGTCCCCTCTGTGCATGTTTTTTATGGGTCTTGGTGCTGGCACCCTTTCGACTTGAGATACCTCGTGTAGAAACTGGGCGAGGGATACGCTGAGGGGATTATAATATGACCTGTTGGGCTTTTGCTCCCTCAACCCTCTTTCTTCCCGAAACTGATCCCTCCGAGGATTATCTTTCTTGTTCCGGTCAGTTTTAACAGCAGTCTGGCCTTCCTCCTGCTGTAAGTAGTCATGAGACCTTTCTTGGATTTCCTCCATCGTCTTTGGTGGCCTCTTGGTGAGGCTTTTCAGGAAAGGGGTGTCCTTTTTGAGTCCTTTGACCAAGGCCATTAAAGCTGCCTGCGACTGCAGGCCTTCAATCTGTGTGCAGTCTGCGTTTAAACAGTCCAAATAGCTCCGAAGGGTTTCTTCAGGTTTTTTCAGGATCGAGTACAGGTTCAGGCATGTTTTTGAAAGTCTCCAACGGGTCGTGAAGTTTTTCATGAAGCTGTCAGCTAGTTCTGAGAAGTTTTCGATGGTGTTGGGTGGGAGAGAATTGAACCATGTTAAGGCATCTTTCTTCATGGTGATGGTGAAGGCTTTGCACTGTACAAGCAGCATCCTGTTCTCAAACGCATCTAGGTGGTGCTTTAGATCTGTAGTTCCGTCGTAGGGCTCGATCTCCATGGGGTACCTGAACTTCTTAGGGAGTTCTTCCGCCAGGATGTGGGGTGAGAATGGGTACTTGCTTTTCTCTCTTTCGATGACTTTGGTGGACACAGTTGACGGCTTCCACGTACGATCTTTCGATTGCGCCGTTTTGGTGCTGTCGTCAATAATGGTATGAACCTTAGTGTTAACTTTTTTCGACCTGTCTTTCTCCCTCTTCTCAGCTTCGTTAAGGATGGCTTGTTGTTTTCTTGCCAGTTCTTTCGCTCTCTTTACCGCCTCAGTGGCAATTGCGGCCTCCTGGGTTTGCCTCTCCAAGAGTTCCCGTAAGGCCGCCTCTAATTGCTGGATGGTTTGGTTCCTCGGATCGACTCTTTTTTCGGGGGTCGGCAGGGGGTGGCTGCTCTCGCCTCCTCCCTCGTTGTTGATCGGAATTTCTTCCATCTCCTGTTCGGGTCATCGACACTATTCTTCTATCCCTTTGAAAACTAGGCCTTCCCCACAGATGGTGCCAATGTTAAGGTCGGGCTACTTAACTATTGTCCAAAGGACTTTGAATGGGTTGTCGAGCCTTAATGATCAAGGTAAGAAGATATGTTTTCGGTGGTTAAGCTCTCCGGTGTAGCCGAGAGCTATAATGGAGAAGGGGATTGATGTGTGTAAGAATAGCCCTAGAAACCTAAAATTAGGATTATGGGGTTCTAGGTCCAATATGGGGGGTAGGGTTAGAGAACACGTACATTGAGGGGGTGTTGCCCCCAATTTGTGAGATTGACAACGGGGTTCGTCAACAAGAAAGGTGTCACAGAGCTTGCAACCAATTAAAAATACTGAGTATTGCACTCGGGTCGTTCTCCCTAGGAATTGAAATATTGTGGCTCGTGAATAGTTATGAAAATATCGGGGTTGCAATGGTTGAATATCGGAAACAAGAGAAAAAATGAAATAGAGATAGATCTGATGATGATATGGGGTGCTTGGTCTTGGATTGAAGTATAATGTGTCCCTATGATCACCACTAATCCCAATTATGAATGGTTGTCACGTAAGGCACAAAGACCATTATGTCAAACGGTCGAATGGGTGGAATTAACCCCGTTCTGAACGTCCTATGCGTACACAATAACGTAGAACCATGGTCTCAATAGAGCTCGAGTAAATCCCGGGTCACTAGGAAGAACTCACCAGTGGTGAACTTTGCACCGAATTGAGTCTGTCTCATTTAAGGTTATCCCGTTATTGCTATTGGCATAGTGTCATCAGAACAATTTTAACCCGGGCCTTAACCCATACTTATCCTTAGGGATTAGTGGCTAAGATCATCCACACTTCAACCCATGACTAAGGCACAAGAACACTACTCCATAATTATAAGAAACAAAACATCAAACACTTGGTGGGCGTAGTAAATAAACATGGTAAATAGCAAGAGAAATAGCAAATCAAGATGATCAATAGAGTAGAGAAGCAAGAGAAACAACAATTATCAATAAAGGAACAAGAAAATAGCAATAGATCATAAGAGAAAATAAAATTCAGCAAGATCAAAGTAAGAACATAAGAACATGAAAGCTAGAAATGAGAGATAGAGAAATAGATGAAAGAAACAAGTATAGATTGCATTAATTAAACAAGAGAAATAATTAACAAGCATTCAAACATGAATTAAATGAAAGAGTTTGGCTAGTGAGGGCTAGAAATTGGAAGAGAAAATGAAGAACACTATGAACTAGAAGAGAGAAAATAAGAGAGATGGTAAACTCTCACAAATTCCTCCTAAACTATCTAAACTATGGAAATAAACCTAATGGTAGTGTGTAGTGTCTAGCTTCCCTTGTGCTTCAGCTACTCTCCCTTTATATAGAGTGAATTTGGGCTTCAAAGAGGCTTGGCCTAGGCCCCAAGACTTGATATTCTACTTCTAGCCTTCAATTTGGGTGCTACCAAGGTGCAGGTTGCGCAAGCAACAACATTTGCTATGCAGGAAACACTGCTGGCAAAACAATGTTGCGTGTGCACCCTCATATGTTGCGTGTGGAACATTGGTTTTTCAGCCAATTATTGCTTGTGCAGAATTAAAGCTGCGTGAGCAACATTCCAAGTTGCTTGAGCAACAGGCTAGCAACTCCACTAGCAACATTCTTCTTTTCTTAGTTTCCCTTCATGAATCCTTTGCTTCCAATGCTTTCTTTAGCCTTTTTTTTCAAACATTTCTCATTCCCTAAAATCCTGAAATACACTAGCAAACATATCAAGGTACCAAGAGGGATGAGATTATACAAATTTCACTCAATTCTGAGGCTAATTAGCATATTTATCAAACTTAGAATAATCATGGCAAAGGTTCACAATCATGGTTATTCACAAGCAATTATGTGGTTTAGGTTGATAAACCCATCAAATATAACACATATTTTATCATGAAATATGGGTTCATCACACTTAAAAATTAGCATGTCCTCATGCTCAAGTGAATAAAACCAAGAGGTGAATGGAATTTTTTAAACTTTACAAAACAAATTCAAGAGTCATAAAGGGGAAAATGCACAAGGATCAATCTTATGGATGACATGACATTCAAAGAGAGATTAGATAATCATGTGCAAGAGTATGGGCCAAAGTATTACAGCAAATACTACCCCCAAAAACAGTTAAGCTCAAAAGGATTTAAACTCTTCTTACACCATAAGGAATGTTCTTAATCATAGAAGTGAGCTTAAGAACCCTTACTGGATGTGTATACACTCTATTCTCTCAAGTGTTTAGGGTCAAAAAACTCTCAATTCCTTTCTAATCTTGCTTTTCACAAATTAATCTTCATTTAACCAATCAACATCAAATGTTTATATGTGTGCAACATCAAGAGGGCTTTTCATGGTTGTAATGGGGCCAAGGTGAAGGTAGGAATTCATATTTGGCTAAGTGAGCTTGAAGACTCGAATCTTTGATTAATAAAGGATGCACCTAGCTCTCTCTTTTCTTCACTCTAATCCAATGTTTCTCAACCTTAAGACTCACAATGCAATTCGAAGATACATGTGATGCATTTTTTCTATAATGAATGATTATGGCATATGCACTTGCTTATTCGGTAGCTTTTGTTTTGCTACTTTAAAGTGACAAAAGACTTTTCTTTTTCTTTTCTTTCTATTTTCTTTTCATTTTCTAATTCCTCTTTTTTTTTTCTTTCTATTTTCAAACATATTTTCTTGTCACTTTTCTCTTTTTTTGATAGCTTGTGCAAGTGTAAATGCCTATGACATATATATTTTCATGCATACATGTACTTCCCAAATGCCTTAAGATATACCTTCTTTTGAAAACCCATTTTCACCCACTCACAATGTATTATCTTCCTTAATTCCCTTTCTTTCCTTCTCTCATGAATGAAATGCCTAACCACTAAATCCAAGATTAATCAAAGATCAAGTAAGGACAATCATGGTTTTGCACTTTCAAGGCTTGTAATGAGCTAATTTTGAATAAAGGGGTATTAAGGCTCAAAGTTGGCTTCAAGGGTGATTTTCAAGGTTTAGGCCATTTAGTAAGTGAGCTTCTAAAAACAAAGGCCTCAATCATATGAATACACACAATATAAACAATGATGGACATATATAATCAATTAATTCATGAATTACAATCATAGAAAAGGAAATAACACACAAGAAGAAAATAGTGGTTCTTTGGAATGTGGAACCACCTTGTTTAAGGCTCAAATCTCTCTATGTTGTGTGTTTCTTTCACTCTATTCTATGATTAGAAATTTTTCAAATCCAGTGTAAAGATCAAGTTTCAAAAGATTTTCAAAGAAATTTTTCATGGTGGGGTCCCAAAAAGGACAGACAATTAGAAATCTTGTTTGAAGTACAATTATCATCCATAAGAGAAGAAACCGATTGGATGTCAGTTTTCAAAATGGAAAAACTCAGTGTTGTTTTTCAAAGGACATCCAATTTTAGCAAGTTTATCTACCAAAGAAGTTTAACATTCTAATAACTACATGCTAGCTATGAATTAGAAAGGTTCAACAAGAATTAAAATGGGACCTAAGTTATTGTTCTGGCAAGGCCCTCCCCAAGCTTGAAAATTGCACGGTCCTCTGTGCTATTTGGGAAGCGACTGATGCCCTTGCCTTTGCATCTTGTAGTTCAGTTGCTCCCAGTGGAGCCGTCGGAAGAGTCGTCATATTCCGCAGAGAAGTAGTCTTCATAATCCTCCTCATCACAAAAATACTCAATTTCTCCTTCTACTTCTTCGTCAGGGTCCTTTTCAGGATCCTCTTCCTCCTCCTCTTCTTCATCTTCCTCCACTGGAAAAAGGGTTCATCCATTGCAATTAATTTCATGTTATCATCTTCCACTTTCTTACTAATCTCACTGTCACTACTATCATTGATGACAACTTTCTCCTTTGTTGCAGCTATGGATGGTCCTCCTTTAGCAATAACCCCTTCGGGGAATTGGCGCCAAACTGGTTTGACCGAAATCCGGGCGGTTCTCCTCATTTTTGGCACCCTTGGCATCTCTGGAATAGGTGTTTCCGGGTCTTTTTGAACATGTGTCACTGAAGGAAGTATGGGTTTAGGTGCTACGAGCGCAAGAACCACCAGCTTCTTAGGCATGAGTACAGAGGTGGGTGAAGGTGGAAGAGGTGAATCCTTTAATGCTGTGAGTCTAGGTGAGGCCCTCGATGGTGGTGTTCTCATCTTTAGCGGTGATGATTGTGGGGCTCTTAGAGCAGCTAACCTTGGTGACATCCAGGTTGGTGGTGCTCTTACTTTCTCTTTTCCTTTGAGTGCGGCTTGGTTCCTTTTGCGATCCATCTGAAAACCAGAAAATATTAACCAAGCAAGAATAAGATATATGTTCAAGAGAAGTAACATATGATGGTAAGTCATAGATTTATTAACAAAGCAATGAAAATTCAGAGTAACCAAGTTGGTATCTCCGATCCAAGTTAGAGCAATCCATCAAATAAGCACTCATTGTTAGCTACACCTATCAATCATTCATAATATGACTCAAACAAGCATGCTTCAATGTAGTGCATCCCCAAGCATTGGTTCACCTCAATATTGGTCCAAACAATCTTTCTACAATCACATCGAAACACAATGTTACTTGCAAAGCAAACATTAGATCAATATTGGAGTGAACTTCCCCTTGAATCATTTTGTCGAATACATGGTGTGCAATTTTTTCAAAGCATAGATTTTGTGCAAAAACCAAGTATTCAACCCCAAATCTCAACTTTTTAATTACTAACACCAATCATTAACCATGAATGAACATCATAAGCACACAACTGGTCTTCTAATCCTAGTTACCCAACCAACTCATCATAGCAAAAAGCTACCATGAACAAGAACTAGAGATGAAGAGGAGAGAGAAGATGAAATGAATGGAGTACTTATGATGTATATTCGGCAAGTATACCGAATCGCACAAGTAATACCACGGAGAGTGGGTATCGTTCCCACGAGGAATAAAGGAATAAGCAATACTACCCTTTAGTTAAA
>JASCZI010242971.1:0-11931 GCA_036250425.1 Stylosanthes scabra
TTGATCAATAAATGAACATAATAGAACATAATTCACAAAGAATGACATGATTATGAAGAGAAATTGAGACTAAAAACGACCAAAGATGCATACGCATCAAGCAACACATGCTTGCTCGGGAGATTCAAGAGATTAGAAAAGGTCAGATCAACCAGACCTTAATGAATTCTCAAAGGGCAGTTACTGAAAAGAACTTGGAGCAAGTAGTGGAAAGGCAAGCTAGGGAGCTAGCCGCAATGAAGAAGCAACTCAACCTATGGACAAGAAATGCCTCCGTAAGAGAGGCATACTCTTGCTGGGCACATCAGCAAGCCAACCCGAATTTGAGCAAGATCCCTATCAACCATATTCCGGATCTCATGCAAACAAATGCTGAAAAGGGAAGTCCTATGTTCTATGGAGCCCTCAAGTCACATGTAGGGGAAAGTACTTCCTCCCAATCTGCTCAACAAGAACCCAGACCATTGCGGACTGCACCTCCTCTTCCCGGTTATCAACCACCTCGTGGTCCTCCAAATCAGGCTTAAGGTCGTTTAGTTCTTTACCTCATCTACCCTTCTTTAGAATTGTGTTGAGTGTTCTTATTTTTCTATTATGTGTTGTGTTATGTTTGTGTGTCTTTAAATTAAAAAAGTTATGTATTTTATCTTAATTATATGAATGAATTATGCTTGCTTTAGTTTAGGATTGATCATGAATGAATGCTTATGTGTTGAATATCATCTTAATCATTGATTTGCTAATTAAGCAAAATGAAACCAGAATTAATGAGATTGTTTAAAGCTTGTGGAGGTTAAAAGAGGATGAATGATAAGTAATGTTAATTCTTGAACACTAGAAGCTTGAGAAAATTTAAGGATTTAGAAAGGTTTGTAAGTAAGGTTTGTTGCACTTGTAACCATGTGAAAAACTAATGAGAATGAGGGAGTTCTTCAAGTCAATAAAAAGTTCTAAGGCTCTAAGCATCAATGGCCAAAAGATTGAAAAGCTAAAGGCTGGATTATGTTGAGAATACGCTAGGGTCTAGATCCAATGGAGTGCTTTATCACTTGGCAACTTGAGCTTGAAAACTCAGGATTGTTCGAACAAAAACCCATCCTAAATAGATACCTCAATGAGACAAATGAGCCAAAAAAGTAATAGATTTGAAGGCTATGCTTGTGTTGAAATGTTATGAGGATAGGCTTGAGCTATTAAATCCAATGGGGTGCTTCAACACCTAGCAACTTTAGCTTGAAAACTCGAGATTGTTGATTGAAAAACTCATTCTAAAGAGCCTCCTTAATAACAAGACGATAAGAGTCAAAATGAAAAGAAAAGATGAGAAGGACTATCCAAAAATTTCAAAAAGGTTGATCATTTAGTTACTTGAACAATCTAATTCTGAAATAAACAAAACCAATTTAAATCTAAGAATGATCAATGGCCAACAGAGGATTAGAATTGATTAAAGTTTGAGTTTAAACTTAATGATTCCCACGCTGCAAACAAAGGAGTTAAACTATGATTTCAGCTTGCTTGAGGACAGGCAAGGTTTAAGTTTGGTGTTGTGATGTATGAGCATCATTGTAGATATATTCTCCTAATTCATGTTGTATTCTTCATATAATTAACTTAAAAATATATAAAATTGGTAAATATGTTAACACATGTTTGTGAATCTTTAATTATGAGAAAATATAGGTACTTTGAGTATTTTATTGTTAATTTACCAGAAAAATGGATAAAAGAAGCTTGTGGAGCAAGAAACGGAGTTTTAGAGCAATTCTAACATGAGCCCCATGCCTAGGCGTGGAACTCGGCGCCTAGGCGTCCATAGCCAAAGCCAGAGCCATGGCAGCCCATGCCTAGGCATGGAAACCAACGTGTAGGCATGGCTAAGACAAAGCTAGCCTCCAAGATCACCCAAGCCAAACGCCTAGGCGTGGACTTCAAAGTCTAGGCGTGGCCAAGCAACTCCCATGCTCATGCCCAGGCGCCTACACCAATGCCTGGGCATCCATTCAGCAATCAGAACCCACGCCTAGGCGCCTGAGCCAAAGTCTAGGCATGGGACATCTCATTTCAAGCAACCAAGGCCAGCTTCACAACAACATTCATGCCTAGGCGTGGATTCCAAAGTCTAGGCGTGAGTCAAAGCAGTCTTGGGCAGAATTCGTGATTTCATTTTGAATGCATTTGTATTTCATTTTTCTTTCTTGTAAGCCTATAAATAGATGGAAAACTTCAAGTTAGGGAGGATTATTAGATATCACAGAGGATTACACAATACATTACACATTAGGGAGATCATTTTAGTTTTTGGAGTTTTTCATAAGCTAGATTCTCTCATTGGGAATTCAGTGTAGATTGAAGTTTTCCATCATCTTTTGTACTTTGATTTTCAATTAGTATAGAGAAATATATTCAGTTCTATCTTTCTTTTCTCTGAAGATTCTATCTTTCTTACTTTCTTTTGAAGTTCTTTGAATGTTCATGCATTTAAGAACCACCTTCATACGATTCTTGAAGTCATTCATCATCGTGAGTGGCTAAACTCACTTGAAGATTAAGGAGGAGGAGCTCTATTCTATCAAGCCAATGGATTAATCCAATAATATATTCAAATCTGCAAGTTTCTACCATTATTCAAAGGATTCTTCTTGTTCATCAATTCAAGGATCAAGTTAACCGAGAGGTATAATTGGTTCTTACTTTGGTTTGATTTCTATACCGGTTCATGAGATTAAACATATTATTAATGGTTTATGAATTGTGAAGATTGAAGTTTAATTGAATAAGTGACATGAAATTTGGTTTTGCATTGATCTTGGTGTCATAAGCTAGTTCAAGAATGATCTTTCAAATTTGTTCTTTGCATTAGAGATGATGAATTGAATATATGTGCCATTATATGAATCTATACATTTATCACATAGATGACTGATTTGCTTCTTGTTTGATTCTTTGTCATGATTGTTTAAAGATTCGGTTATTGACGAATAATCGACCTTTCATGATTTGAATTGTTGAGTTTGAGAAAATAGGCATTCAAACATATTCAAGAATCATTCCATATTTCTTTATGTGACCTAGAGATAGGCATGTGATTTGATGTGCATTAGAATCTTTGATGATTAAATGAGGATTGCATGAAATTGAATAAGTGACATTTAATTCTTTCCATGAATCTTGTTGATTGTTACAGGTTTAAATCATGATGTGTGCATTATATTTTTGCTTGTTTGATTAGTCAAGAGATTGATGATTAAGTAGGTTAAAGAGAAACTAGATTCCTAAGAGATTAGGATTTAGTTATACTAGGATTCATGGTGAATTGTTTGGATATGACTTGTAGAAAAATAACTAGTTGATATTGGATTATGAAGTTGTGTTTGTGAATATCTCCTATCCCTTAATCTTGTTCCCTTTTATTGAATCTTTCTTAGTAATTAGTTGCATTTGCATGATTTGTTTTTGTACTTCTTTAAAGATTTATGTTCTTGAATATTTTCGTTTAATTCTTGCATGTTTTGTATGGTTCTTTAGTTAAGTGTTGCATTAATTCTTTGTTAATCGATTGATCTAATTGAAGAGCTACAATTTGGAAGTATTGATTGATGCACCTTTCCTCATGGGAACGATAACCCACTCTTTAATGGTACTACTTGATCCGATACACTTGTCGGATTGTTGTGAATCGTAAGGATTTGCCGCATCAGCGGTCCAATATGCCCATAGAGCATCTCCTAGCCTTGAGCTCTAATCTTTCCTTTGTGGATTAACTACCTTCTCAAGTATTCACTTGATTTCTCGATTGGAGACCTCCGCTTGTCGATTTGTTTGAGTACTATGAACATTTCAAGAAGCTGTTATCCTCATGCCCCCATCACTGCATTTCAGACTTTCTCCTTATCAACTACTTCTGTGAGGGACTAACGCCGACTGACAAGGAAATGATTGATGCATCAAGTGGAGAATCCTTGATGAACAAAATGCTGGAAAAAGCGTGGGAGTTGATTGAAACTATCGCTGACGCTAATCAACACTTCAAGACTAGGGCCACCAACAAGGATGTGTATGAAATAACCCCTTATGAATCGACTGTCTTGGCTAAGTCTTTGGTGAACAATCATACCGATGAGTGTCCGCAACTGCAAGAGGATAATACGATAGCATCAACCCATAATTTCATTGACGGTACCACAATATGATGCAACAAATCTTTATGATTCATAGCACTCCGACAAGTGCATCGGATCAAGTAGTACCACTAAAGAGTGGGTATCGTTCCCACGAGGAAAGGGGGTTTAAACAATATTCTTAATATGACTCTTTAATTAGATCTATGGAATTAATGAAGAATTAATTCTAAATCAAACAAGAAAATAACCAAGAACAATAATGCAAGTAGAATTCATCAAAGAAAAGCTATCTTTAATAAACCAACTAATGCTAATCATACAAAATCAAATCAAGAATTAAAGAAAGATTCAATAAAGGGGAGCAAGACTAAGGAATCGGAAATATCCACAAACTAACTTCCTAACCCAATTTTATTATTCTTTTTCTACAAGTCATTGCTAATTCACCATGAATCCTAGTATAATTAAATCCTAATCTCTTAGTGATCTAGTTTCTCTTTAACCTACTTAATGATAATGCACATACCATGATCTAGTTTCTCTTTAAACAAGCAAAAAGATAATGCACATATCATGATTCCAACCTCTAACAATCAACAAGATTCATGGAAAGAATTAAATGTCACATATTCAATCTCATGCAAAACCTCATTAGATTATTAAAGATTCTAATACACATCAAATCACATGCCTATCTCTAGGTCAAGTAAAGAAACATGGAATGATTCTTCAATATGTTTGGATGCCTATTTTCTCAAACTCAACAATTCAAAGCAAGAAAGATCCAATTACTTATCAATAACCGAATCTTTAAAGATCATGACAAAGAATCAAACAAGAAGCAAATCAATCATCTATGTGATGGGAATACAGATTCATATATGGCACATACATTCAAAGATTATCTCTAATGCAAAGAACACATGTGAAAGGTCATTCTTGAACAAGTTTATGACATCAAGATCAATGCAAAACCAAATTTTATGTCACCTATTCAATTAAACTTCAATCCTGATAGTGCACAAACCAATGATAATATGTTTAATCTCCTTAACCGGTATGGAAATCAAACAATAGTAAGAAGAAGTTATACCTCTCGGTTAACTTGATCTTTTAATTGATGAACAAGATGATCATTTGAATTTGACATAGACTTGAAGATGTAGAATAATTTACTGGGTTATTCCATTAATTTGACATAGAACAGAGCTCCTCCTCCTTAATCTTCAAAGTGTTTAGCCACTCATGATTATGAATGACTCAAAGAATGGTTTGAAGGTGAATCTTGAATGCATACACATTCAAAGAATCTTGAAAAAAAGATTGAGAAAGAGAGAAAAAGAAGAAAGAATGATTCTGGAAAAGAAAGAACTTTTTACTGATTTGTGAAAGTGTTACAAAAGTTGGGAGAAAATGATTTCAAAAATCTCTAAAAATTGATGAATGATTACAAGGTATGATTCCCCTTTGAAATCCTAAAATTTCTCCTATTTATAATGTTTACAACACTTAGATGAATTACAAATTGATCCCAAATGAAATTAAATGAAATTTGAGCCAAGTTAGCACTAGGAAGTCATGCCTAGGCATGGTGAGTGGTGAAAGCCCATGCCTAGGCATTTGCTGCATGATTTCAGTGTTGACTCACTCGAGGCTAGGCGTTTGTGTGGACGCTTAGGCGTGGCTGCACTATGTGGCCTTTTCCTTGGTTGCTGCTCAGCCATGCCTAGACTTTGGGCTGGACGCCTAGGCGTGAGTGCTTGATGCTGCACTCTGACTCTGGTGTGGCTTGGTCACGCCTAGGCGTGTAGCTGGACGCCTAGGCTTGGGTGCTTGCTTCCTTGGCATTGCTCAGCCATGCCTATACTTCTGCAGCCACGCTTATAATTTGGTGCTTGCGGCTGCAAGGTTCTCTGATGCTGCTAGGTCACGCCTAGGCGTTTCTGAATGATGCTGGAGGCTGTGTTTGAGGTTGCTTGGCCACGCCTAGGCATGGGGTGTCACGCCTAGGCGTGAGTGACTCTGCCAAGCTTCCCTATTTTTGTAAACTTCTCTGTTTTCTCTATTTTCTTGCTTTCCAAGCTTCCTTTTTCACTTTTCCTACAAATCATCAACAAAATAATCAAAGTATCTAATTGATTTGGAAATTTAACATATTACAATGAATATTGAACTAATTATGCAATGATTTATGTATGAATTAGTAAGAAAAACTTTTAATGATGCTCATGCATGACAATACCACCACACAACAAGCAATACTATACCCAAAGATGGCGCGACAACCAACCTACTCGTTGGAACCCCCCTCAGAACTCTCAAAATCCAAGATACCACAGAACTCTCAAAATCCAAGATACCAATTTCCACATAACCTTTAACGATACCCTCCAGCAAATACTCCTCCATTTAGTTATGACGAAGCCCTCGATATCTTTCAAAGAGAAAATCAAGAGATGGGGGAAGCTCAAAAAAGGATGGAATCTCAACTTACTCAACTTACCGAAATGCTGCAAAAATTTGCCAACCAGACAACTATCAACCCATAGGTTAGCCCCAACCTTCGACCTGAAGCCCATTACCATCTCAACTTCTCCCAAATCCCAAAGGAGGCGTTAGTGCGGTTCATATTGAAAGGGACAACAGAGAAGAGGATGAAGTTGAAGATGAAGAAGGGGAGAATGACTGGTTGTATGAACTACTGGCGAAATTCGCAAATTCAGATAGATCTGATGACGTGGGGGAAATGAAAGTGAAGATGAAGAAGAAGTTGAGGAGGTTGAAAATGAAGCCGAAGAAGAAGAAGAAGAGAAGGTCAGTGAGGGAAATAACAAAGGAAAGACGTTCTTCATAGCTATCCTTTTCAATTATCAATCTCTTGACTAATCAAACAAGCAAAAAGATAATGCACACATCATGATTCAAATCTTCAACAATCAGCAAGGATTCTTGGAAAGAATTTAATGTCACTTATTCAACCTCAAGAAACCTCATCAATCATCTAAGATTCTAATGCATATTAAATCACATGCTCATCTCTAAGTCACATGAAGAAATATGGAATGATTCTTGATAATGTTTGAATGCCTATTTTCTCAAATGCAACAATTCAAAACAAGAAAGATCAATTATTCGTCAATAACCAAATCTTTAAAGATATTATGACAAAGAATCAAACAACAAGCAAATCACTCATCTATGTGATAGAAATTCGGATTCATATAAGGCCACATATATTCAAAACATCAACACACATGAAAAATCATTCTTGAACTAGTTTATGCTATCAAGATCAATACAAGACCAAATTTCATGTCACTTATTCAATCAAACATCAGCAATGACAATGCATAAACCATTTAGTAATATGTTTAATCTCATGAACTAGTATAGAAATTAAACCAAAATGAAATTACATTTGGATAAGACATTTTGCCAGCTAGACAAGCTGACTCACACCTGTACTTAAGGTTCCACGCCTGTACTTTGGTGCAGCACGCCTAGGCGTGGCTTTGGTGCTTGAGTTGCTGGTGCTGAAAATCTTCGCACGCCTAGGCGTAGGTGCATGGGGCCTAGGCGTGATTGGCTTAATCCTGGATGCTGAACTTGGATGCCTAGGCGTTGATGTTGGCGCCTAGACTTTGAGCTTGGGATTTGCTTGGCCACGCTTAGGCGTTGATGTCCACGCCTAGGCATTGAGTTGATGGATTCTGGAAGCTGATCCTGGATGAGCCACACCTAGCCTTTGGTTGCCACGCCTAGACGTGGCCTTGTCATGGCTCTAGCCACGCCTAGGCTTTGACTCTGGATGCCTAGGCGTGGTTGCTGGAATTGCTTAGGGACGCCTAGGCATTGAGTTCCACGCCTAGGCATGGGGCTCTGCTCCAAAATGCCCCAAAACTCTGTTTCTTGCTCCGCAAGCTTCCTTTATTCATTTTTCCTGTAATTTAACAATAAAATACTCAAAGTTCCTACATTTTAAATTAAACATTTATTAACATGTGCTAAATATTTACTAACTTTCTATGATTTTGGGTTAATTACATGAAGAATACAACATGAATTAGGAGAATATATCAACAATGATGCTCATGCATCACAACACCAAACTTAAACCTTGCTTGTCCTCAAGCAAGCCAAAATCATTATGTAATTCCTTTGCTTGTAGTGTGGGGATTATTAAGTTTAAACTTTCAACTTCAATTAATTCCAATCGACAATTGACCCTTGATAGTTCTTTGATTTAGAAAGTTTTGTTGACTTCAGAATTTGCTTGCCCAAGTAACAACATGATCAACTTTTTTCAAAATTTTTGGAAATCCTTTTCTCCTTTTCTTTACTTTTGACTCTTACTGTCTTGTCAATGAGGAGGCTATTTAGAGTGAGTTTTTCAATCAACAATCCTGAGTTTTTAAGCTCAAGTTGCTAGGTGTTGAAGCACCCCATTGGATTTACTAGCTCAAGCCTATCTCATGACATTCCAACAAAAGCATTTAGCCTTTCAAATCTATTTTTTTTTAGCTCATTTGTCTCATTGAGGCAGCTATTTAGAATGGGCTTTCGGTCGAACAATCCCGAGTTTTTAAGCTCAAGTTGCCAAGTGATAAAGCACTCCATTGGACCTAGACCCTAGCCTAACCTCAACACAATCCAGCCTTTAGCTTTTCAATCTTTTTGGCCATTGATGCTTAGAGCCTTTAGCATTCTTATTATGAATCAAAGAAACTTCCTCATTCTATTAGTTTTTCATACAGTTACAAGTTTAACAAACCTTACTTACAACCCTTTTTTCAATCATCAAATTTCTCTTAAGTCTCAAGTTTTCAAAGAATTAACATTAGTCTAGGTTTATGCTCTTTTTACCCCCACTAACTTCAAACAATATCCTTTTTCCTGATTTTAATTCACCCAATTTAAAGACATGATTCAAGATATGTTCACTGCATAATCAAAATCAAAGATAATTCTCAACCAAAACAAGCCATAATTCATTCACATAATTAAACTTAACCTCATACATTTAACTTAGATATGACTAAAAATTCAGAATAGATAACAACAATTAAGGTAGGAAAGACTAAGGAAAAGGGGCTATACGACCTGATCTATTTCTTTTGGTTTTGTAGTTGGGTGATCAAGTGATTGTGGTGGTGCAACTTGGGATGATTGGCCTTCAGATTTCAGGAATCCATGAAACATGGGCCTATCATTTTCAAGGTTGTTGTATATTTGCTTTGTGACCTTGTGGACAAGTATCTCAATGAAATTTGGGTTTGCTTGTTGATGTGCCCAAACAGCATAACACTCTCTAGCAGAAGCATTTCTGATCCATTCCTTCAGTTGTCTCATTGCCTCAGTGTATTTGTGTTGCTGCTCTCCCCCCTTGCTCACAAGCTGGTTAATCTCATTTTTGTTTGCCCCTATCATCGTGGCGTTCACTTGATACTTCTTTAGATCCTGAATTTCCTTAGCCATCAGGTCTTATTCTTGTCTAATCATGTGATATTGGTTGTTTTGATTAGAGAAGAACTCATCCTGCCTTGTCTTCAATGCTCTCAACTCCTCCAAATACTAGTTTTAGGTGGTTTGCAGCCCTTGGAACATGTTTTGTTGCTGCAATTGCATCCCAACCAGCATTTCATTGATCGAGTTGAAGCTTTGTTACTACTGCTCCATCATAGTTTGCTGGTATTGGTGGTAGTCTTCGTAGGGTGGTTGTTGGTGGTGATATTGCTGCTGTGGTTGTTGTTGGAATTGGTGGTGTTGTTGCTCATGCTGCAAGTTACCAAAATCTGTCTCATTCTCAGGCACGTATTGAGGCATCTCATGGTCTTCATCCTCATTCCTTGGCTGATGCTGTTGCACTACCCTTGGAACTCGAACGGTTTTCATAACTTCAGCCGTGATGTACTTTCCTTCAGGAATCAGATCAAAATTTCTGAACTTTCTCATCCTTACCTTGGCATCCTTGCACAGTTTGTAGATTGTGCTAGGAAAACCAAGTTTGCCTTTTCCGCTCAAGCCTTGTGCTATAAGAATGATGCCATCCGCTATCAGGTTCTCAACTTTTATATCATCTCCTTTGATAATGGAGTGAATAAGAATTGCTCTGGCTGTGGTGACCTCAGACTTGTTGCCGGTTGGAAAAATGTTGTGGATGATGAATTCCTGTCAGCCCCTAGTCAAAGGAAGAAGCTATTGTCTTCTGAGTTGAATTGGCTTGGGGTCCCGGCCTTTACCCATCTTCCATGTTGCTCCCAGGATGCACAAGTCCTTAAGGACTTGATCAATTTGCTGGTCATGGCTCTGCCTATTGTCATAGTTGTTTTCTGCCCCTGGTGTTGCTTCCCTGAACCTCATTACTCTCCTTATGTTGGCAGAAGGGAAGTCAATTTCCTTGCCCCTTACATAGGACTTGTAGGGGTGCTCATCATGGCCTTCCATTTCTTCTTCAGACCATGCTGCATTTGCATAGAGCTCTTGGATCATTGACTTGGCTATTTCTTGTCTGGGGCTTGCAATACTTCTCCATCCCCTCCTAGCAATATGTTCCATTATTTCAGGGTACTCATCATTGAGGTTGAATCCAACTTCAGGGATGACTTTCTTCTTGTGAGCAGTTTCTTCATACAATTGTTGGTTGAAGAGTGTTCGGTAGCAGTGGGCATCAAGGACACTAGCTCCGGTTGATGATGAAGAGGCCATGATTTGAGAGAAAAAAAAGTAGTGAGGGATGAACTACCACACCAAACTTAAAGATTGCTTGTCCTCAAGCAATTAAAATAAAACCTGAAAATAGGAGAAAGAGAAGTGGTATAGCAGAATATGAGTAGTTAAAGAATGAAAAATAGTGAAAGTGTGAAGGATAGGCGTGTGGGGTATTGAGTTTCAATTTTGTGTAGCAGCAGAAGTATAGGCATGAGTGAGTGAGTTGTGAGTGGGGTTTGGGGGGTTTAAATAAAAGAAAGAGGGTAGGGTTATGTGGGGATAAATGGTTTTGATTGGTAATGGGGATTTCCTAGGGATCCGTATAGGATATGGTAGTGTGAACACGCCTAAGCGTGGTCTAGGTGTGTTCAGACTGTTCACACGCCTAGGCGTGGCTGCACATGATCCTGGTGATGGCAGATTTTTACAAACCCTAGATCTCGGCAAGTATACCGAATCGTATCAAGTAATATACCGCGGTGAAGTGGGTATCGATCCCTCGAGGATTAAAGGACTAAGCAATCACTACTAATTAATTATTCTAATCCGATCGAACGAAAAACAGAAAGTGTGTAGTAAGCAGAGAATTTCGAAAACTAAGTAGAAGAGAATTTAGAATATTACTTGTGTATGAACGATCATGAGAGAACTGTTAAGAGATCCGGAGATGTTTTTCCCTTGAGGGCCAATGCATATACATTCGAATACTTATTCTAGGGTTTCAGTTATCAAGCACAACGAATCTAGTTTAACTAAGCCCTAATCTCTTAGTAACTTAGTTTCTATTTACCTAATCAAAAGCTAATCTCTTAGTCAATCAATCAAATAAATAGGTGGAGATCTAAATCAGATTCAAATCCTTATGAGTCTCAAAAGTGATCCTAGATCGGATTAAATGTCACTCTATCCCAACTAGTTCTAATCCAATTTTAACCCACAGAATTATTAGTTGCAAAACAATTAGCTTGACTATCTCTAGCTAGACCTAATTGATTATGTGATTCAATTTCCAGCTAGCATAAACTAATAGATCTCTCAATCTTATTAATCTAGCCCAAGACAAGTTAAGAACACCTCTCAGTGATTCTAAACTATTAAG
>JASCZI010242979.1:3952-16790 GCA_036250425.1 Stylosanthes scabra
GGAAAGAACCAAACTCCACTGCTCCACCCCGGATTGATCACCCGGGAGATGAGATGCAACTTAAAAGAAGCTTCGCAAAGATAAAAAATTATCAACAAGCAAACGCAAAAAAAAAAAACAAAAGAAATTGTTCATAAAAAACAATGAAAAGAAATTGTTCACAAATAGAAGATTGTTTACAAATTTGAAACGGGGCATTCCCCGCCTTCCTTCACCACCGGAACTTCCGGAGCATCCTCCCGGACATCCTCCCCAAGTGGGACCCCGGCCACAGGATCCGGCTGCTCATCTGCCACTGTCTCCGATTGCTTTTGGGCCTCAGCCTTAGGATTATATATCCTTTTGGCTTTCGGATCCCAACGGGTATCCAACGAAATCATGGAATAGTCGATAGCAGGGTTCAAATGGCGAACCTGATCCATCAAGATTTCAAAAGTCTCTTGGACCATGTCCCCAGTTTCCTCCGCCAGTGACTTCCACTCATCCCGCCAGTGAGCGAAGGCGGCCTCAGCCCCGTCCAATGCCGCCTGCTTCTCCTTTAAGGATTTAGCAAGGGCCTCAGCCCCTTTCTTCTCCTTTTCCAACGCAGACCGCCAGGACTCAAGCTGTGCGACCTGCACCCTAGCCTTCTCCTCCACCTCCTGCATGCGAGTAAGAGCAGAGAGACGCTTGCCTTCAGAAACCGCCAGCTCTTGAGTCAAAGACTTGATCTTTGCATTCAAAAGAGGAGCAGCCAGAGCAGAATCCCTTTCCACTGTAAGCAGATCCACCTGATCCTTCAGGGAAGCCAACTCCTTCTCCATCTAAACATTGGAAGCAAAGGCCTTCTCTACACCAACCTAAATAACGAATTGACAAAAGACAAGCTCAATAATACAAATAGAGAGCAAAAAGCACAAGAAAAATACACAAGAGCACGCATACCTGAAGGCAAGCAGTAAGCTGGCAAGCAAGGTGCTGGGCCGTCCCGAGAAGCTGCTCCGGCACCAAAGGACCAAGGATCTCCCGGGTGGGACCATTGGTAAGGCCAGCATCGAACGTCGCCCAGAAGCTGTAGTCGTCCAGGAAGGCGCGATTAATGGGGCTGACCTTATGCACCCACGAAGAGTCCGCCCCCAAAGCTGCCTCTTCAGCAGAAGCCTCAGGAGCCTTCCTCTTCCGCCCCTTCTTCTTCAAATCAGCAGAAGGATCCTCCTTAGCACCTTCCTCCCCCTCAACAGAGAAAGGCTTACCGGAAGGATCCCTCGAGGACCCCTTTTTCTTCGCAGCGGCCGGAGGAGGAACAGGAATAGTGGAAGCAACGGGAGCAGGAGCTGGAACAGCCTGGCCCGAAGCAGACGCACCAGAGCGGTCGGAGGAGACCGAACATGGGGAAGGACCGAACGAGGACCCACCCCAGCCACCTCCGCCATCTTCTGTTTCAAGCGATCGTAGCTGCTTTGCTTCTCCATGTCTGTAAGTAAACTATCTACAAGACACAAAAGTCACAGGAAAATCTCAGCGAAAAAAGAAGCCAAAAATACAAATTTATACACCAATTAACCAGCGAAAAAAAGGGGGGGGGGGAGGGCATACCAAGAAATGGCCCAACCTCAGCATCGCTGTGATCCAAGATCCAGCGACACTGGAAGTTGGACCGCTTCCCCAAACCAACCGGAAGGGACTGCAAGAACTCAAAGGCCAAGGTTTCCAAGGGATCCAAAGCTGTTATGCGACACTCCCTCGCCTCTGAGTTCTAGTACACCCAAGGAAATGTCTTCCCCTCATCGTCAACCCAGAAGGGGCGAGTACCAGGAAGTGGCAATACTTTGAAATAATGCCACTTAAATTCCTGGATAGACTCCTCAAAGGCATCAAAGAGACGCCTCCCCTGGTAAGCCCGGAAAGACAGGAAACCGTTCCCAGGCGGGGGAGCATAAAGCTGATAAGTGTATAGGAAGATGCGCCAAGACGGACGGAACCCAAAATGAAGACAGACGCGTTCAAAGGTACGGAGAAAGCCCCAACCATTAAGATGAAGTTGGCTAACCGCCACTTGACACCGCGTCAAGACCTCCCTTTGAAAATCAGAAAAAGGAAGACGGACACCCAGGCGGGTAAACAACTCAACATAGACCTACAAAAAATGGGTCCTTAAGTGCCCGAAACGTCAACCGATCGGAAGGCCCAGTCGCCTCTAATACAAAATCCCTCTCCGAGGCTAAATCCTGTGTCAGCCTCATCTCACGGCGAAGCTCAGGAAGGTGCTCGGAAGCCAACACATAGGACTGTGTAAAAACCTCTGCATCGACCCAACCGTGCAACTCCCTCTCGACCGGAGAAAGCACACGAGGGTTAC
The DNA here is from genome assembly GCA_036250425.1 of Stylosanthes scabra. Classification (NCBI taxonomy): domain Eukaryota; kingdom Viridiplantae; phylum Streptophyta; class Magnoliopsida; order Fabales; family Fabaceae; genus Stylosanthes; species Stylosanthes scabra. The sequence goes on from JASCZI010242979.1 coordinate 6,291, forward strand.
GAACATTTTGGCAAGACTTCTTCTTCGCCATTTCAAAAAATAAATTAGCCTGCAAGTGCAGCAAGACCAATAATCAAGAAAACAAGAAAGAAAAGGAAGCGAAGAAGAAGAAACGACTATGGCGAAGAAGGACGAACAAGATAGAGGAGAAAAAAGAAGAAAAAGACCCAAAAAAAAAAAAGCAACAAGAACAAGAACAACAACAAACACCAGAACTACAATGCACAAAATGCAAGTAAAAAGATGAAGAAAAATGGTACCTGTAACTGGAGAAAATCGAAGACCAAACGCCAACGAGGAAGAAGAAGCACCGAAAAGAGAGAGAGAAATCTTTAGAAAAAACGCAAGAGAGAGAAAGAGTGGCAGAAATGGCAGAAAAGAGTCTCTTGAGCCCCCAAGCCTTCTTAAACACGCCTCGGGGAACTCAGGGGGCAAGAGAATGATGGGACGGTTACCACACCCCACGAGAAAGGTCATTATTACCCTCTGCCACATCAGCAACGAAAAAGGAAACGTCCCCTCTCAACGCTTGGACCTCGAATGGACACGTAGCAACCGGAACATTTGTCGACGGAGCCCTATTTACATACATCAAGCAACCGAAAGTTGACAAAACCACCTGGAAAACATCAAACAATGATTCATAACTCACAAGCTTGGCCCAGAAAGCCCTAAGCTCTCGAATGGGGGCAATGTTACGGGCCAGCCGCTAGGGCCCAAATCATTAAGGAATAAGGCCACCAATGAGTGGCCCACAAGTAAAGAGAATCACCTAAAATAGGAAAATATCCAATACAATCTTAACAGATCCCAAGAATATCTCAACTACCTGCAACTATATAAACAGGGGGCATCACCTCCTCAAGGTACGCACTCTCTTAACCTAACCCATTCTACTTGACCTAGAATCCCATAATCCTATTTCTGGGCTTCTGGGGCTATTCACTTCTACATCAACCCCTTCTCGGCTATAGCTCTCGGCCACGCCGTAGGGCTTGTCACCGAAGGTACATCTTCTTGTCCTGAACGTTGGATCTTGGCCCTCCCATTCGAAGTCCTTTGGACAATCGCTAAGGATCCAACCTTAACAGCTGGGAAAGACAATAGAAGAGAGGGGTCTTGTGGAACAATGGCTTGAAGTTGAATCCCACAATTTCCAACCTCCAATCCACAACTTAGTCATAAATGTTCTGTTTTCCCCAATTCTGGGTGTTCCCTCGGACGCAAAAGCGGTTCAAGAGAGCAACGAAAAGATTGCAAAGGTGCTTGACATTTACGAGGAGAGGTTGTTGAAGGCAAAGTACTTAGCCGGGGATTTCTTCAGCCTTGCTGATCTTAGCCATCTCCCGTTTGGTCATTATCTGGTGAACCAAACTGGGAGAGGGAATTTGGTTAGAGAAAGGAAGCATGTGAGTGCTTGGTGGGATGATATTAGTAACAGGCCTTCTTGGAAGAAGGTTCTTGAACAATACAAGTTTCCTGTCTAATTTGCTTATATGATCTGGTTAAGAAGATAATTAAATAAAGGTAAAGCTACCATGCTGCTAAGAAGGACCAATAATGTTATTCTAGATTGTCTTTGTGTCTTTATCATGATGGGTGTGCTATAGGTTATACTTATACATGAGCTACTTTTCATGTTGAGAAATGAGAATTAATATCATGTATTGTGTTATCATTTATCAACACTAAATGTGGATGACAAAAAAGGAAGTAACTCAGTAATTAAAGATAACACTTTATGATGAGAATGTGGTATGAATGCCTAACTGCTGCTGCCAGCATTCCGACTACCTCTAGCAATAATTTAGCCACTTCTGATGAGAATGTAAAAATAGAAATTAAATATAACACTTTATAAATCAAGTGTTGTTTGAAGAAGATAATGATATCTGTTGAAGTAAAAACATCAAACTTGAAGAAGCAACTAATGATTACTGTATAGAAGAAAGTTTAAAGTTTCTTCTAGGAGGAGTAAAATTGGGTAAAGAGTAATTTTCACTTAAACTTTTACAAAACATGTGCATTATATGATAAACTTTTTGGTAGTTTTTTATATTCTAAAAGAAGCAATCTTCGAATTTTACTGTAATATTACTTACAGAAGAGCAATCTCATTGTATCAGCATACAAAGTTTATTAATTCAATCTATGGGATCTAGATGAAAGTAAACATTCCATTTGTTCTTTTAAATTTCCTTTTTATTTGAATTTTGGATTTTTTTTAAATTGTTTTGTGTTAGATGTATCTTTTTACAATTATGTCAGGTATATATAAAAAATCAGTGACTAAATGAGACTAAATGAGTCACTTGTATAAAACTAATAGGCATAATGTTAAAATAGAAGAAGTGGAACAGACAGTAATAACTGTTTGTAACTAACTCCCTCTTTGTAACAGAAAGTTTGTTAGCCACTCCTTCTCTTTGAGTTAGAGTTCTCTTGTAATTTTCTGCTATATATAGCTAGTTACTCTGAGTGTTGTAGGGTAATTTTACTTGTAAACACTCATTCATTTTTCAATTCAAGATTTTCTATTATCTGCAAGATTTCTCTTCTGCTATCTGCCTTCTGCACTTCCTTGGTTCTGTTGCTGCTTTCTTGTATTTCTAGGTTGTGTTCCTCTTTTGCTTTTAAATATGTATTTAAATATAAAATACATATTGAAAATAAGTTAAAAATAAACATATTTATATACAAACACATAGTGGCTAATGTTTAGTGTAATCAAAGTATTTTTGCTCTTTGTAATATTCAATTGTTGCTGATGTGTTAGTTAAAAAAATGTTGAGTCCTAATAATATTTTTTTTCGTGAATCATATAAATAAGACGTTTGGTTGATGTCCCAAACTAAAGTGGATAGAGATATAAAGACATCACAATGCATACACATAGAAATACACAAACTTCTTATTGTGTTTGACAATGATGTATAAGACACATTACCAACAAAAATAGTATATGTATACTAAGACGCAAAAACCAAATAAATCATTATATACATTTTTGTGTCTTAAATCATTATATATTTATATATAATACATGGATTATTTAATTTATTTTTAATGTATATTTATATATATTTTATATTAATGATTAATTTAGTTACACATTTTTTATATACAAGTAACATAGATGAATTGTATAATTGTTAATTTAACAACCATAGGTAAAAAATAGGCAATTACCCTTACCCTGCAAAATCTCCGACCCAACAAATTGACTTGAAAAATCTTTCGCCCTCTTGGAGTACACTATGAAGTGGTGCAAGTGTGCAACATATCAAAACATAGTCACACGTTCCCTAACATAAACCAAAACCTTAACCTTGTCCACGAAAAATTAGATAACAAACAACCATGGTAGTAAAGGTGTATGGTCCTGCATATGGTTGTCCAAAACGGGTGCTGGTGTGTCTGATTGAGAAACAAATTGAGTTTGAAACAGTGGATGTTGATCTCTTCAAGGGGGAACATAAGGAACCCGAGTTCCTCAAGTTGCAGGTCCAACTTCTTCTGATTCCATGTTCTTCTTACTGAATCTCTGTCTCTTTTTTTCTTTTTTCTTTTTTTTGTTCTTTTTGCTTTATAGAGTTTCAAGATTTCTACTTTCTTTTCATTTCTTCTTACTTTTCTTTTTTATATTTATTTATCCAAATTATGTAGCCTTTTGGAGTTCTTCCTGTAATTCAAGATGGTGATTATACTCTCTATGGTAAGCCCACTCAATCCCTTACAAATTTCTGCACTTTATTTTAAGGTGCCATGCTTAGTAATTTAGTTTTAGAAAATAAATCGATTAAGGATAATTCTAATAAATCTATGTACACCTATTTTATCCAATTAAGTTCAATTAGATTATTTATTTTATGATAAATAGAAAACTATTTTTTAGGCTATTTGACACTGAAATAATTTCATATAAAAATAAATGAATTGGTTGAACTTGATTGACCAAAATACATGTACAACAACATTACGGTTGAATTAAATTGTGGAATCCAGTAAGATGATAATGATATGTAATATTGGATGGGTGTGTATGGGTAATGAGTTACATGGATTATAGCTTAGCTTGCTTCTTGTAACTTATCTAGAATTTTTCATTTAAATTCAATCTAATGCACTTTCTGAAAAAATTATGCTAGAGTCTCGCGCAATAATCAGGTACTATGCCGAAAAGTTCAGAGATCAAGGGACTGAATTGCTAGGAAAGACAATAGAAGAAAGGGGACTTGTAGAACAATGGCTTGAAGTTGAAGCCCACAATTTCCAACCTCCAATCTACAACTTAGTCATAAATGTTCTATTTTCCCCAATTCTGGGTGTTCCCTCGGACGCAAAAGCGGTTCAAGAGAGCGACGAAAAGATTGCAAAGGTACTTGACATTTATGAGGAGAGGTTGTCGAAGGCAAAGTACTTAGCCGGGGATTTCTTCAGCCTTGCTGATCTTAGCCATCTCCCGTTTGGTCATTATCTGGTTAACCAAACTGGTAGAGGGAATTTGGTTAGAGAAAGGAAGCATGTGAGTGCTTGGTGGGATGATATTAGTAGCAGGCCATCTTGGAAGAAGGTTGTTCAACAATACAAGTATGTTGTCTAATTTGCTTATATGATATGGTTAAGAAGATAATCAAATAAAGCTAAAGCTATCATGCTGCTAAGAAGGACCAATAATTTGTTTTTCTAGATTGCTTTTTTTTTTGTCTTTATCATCATGGGTGTGCAAATGAAAATGAGAATAAACATCATGTATTGTGTCATCATTTATCAACTCTAAAATGTGCATGACAAAAAGGAAGCAACTCAGTAAGAGTAGATGTGAATGCCTGACTGTCACTGCTGCCAACATTCCAACTAACTCTAGCAATAATTTAGCCACTTCCGATGGGAATGTAAAAACATAAAGTAAAGATAACACTTTTGGCTACAAGAACAATGAAATCTGCTAAAGTAAACACTAAATTTGAAGAAGCAACTAATGGTTATTGTATAGAAGAAGAAAGTTTGTTCACTGAGTAAAATTGGGTAACGTGAAAATTTTGAGGGAATACTCAATCCACCTCCTAACACGAGATCCCGATAAAAAACATCATTTTTTGCCATTGTTCTTTTAATTGCGAAGCATTACGACTTTTGTTCTTTTACATTGTAAGACTTTTAGGCCCTTTACAATGTAACAAAACAACAGCCTGAAAGCTTCACGAAATAAAAGTTTAGTGGTCGGGTAGAGATTTTTTATCGACCTTTTACATTAAAGCTTTTGTTCTTTTGCCGTAAAGTTATGGAACATGAGCTTGAAATGGGAAATGGTACTATGGGTTGGGCCAGAAAATGTAAAAGATTGGTTTGAGGGTTGGATGGAAGTGGAACAAGGGGTTACTTGATAAAAAAAAAAATGGTGTAATATGTTTTTTGCAATCATTTGGATTATTTGGAGGTGTAGGAATGTCAAGATCTTTGAAGAAAAAACAATAAGTGCTTCAAGTAGTTCGGAAATGGTTAAGACTTGAGACCCTTGTTAGAAGTTTGGAAAAGATCAATAAGCAAAAGAAACCTGCTAGTATAGCTCTAGGAAGACACGTTGTGAATCAGGAGTGGGGTTGGTGGTGCTGCTTGTTGTACTCCCCAAATCAGGGCCAATTTCATATAGGTGGTTACTTAACAAACAAATTAAAAATCATATGCTGCATGAGAGGGGAGTTGATCACAAAGGTGTCAAGAGATGACACTTTGCTTGTATGTATGCAAGACTCTATTCAGTTTATGGTTGAGGAAGCTAACTTGCTAGCAAAGGAAGTAGTTAAATTCTGCGAAGATAAGGAAATTACAGAATGGATTAAAGGCTCAAAGGAAGTGACATGGGATAGAAGGTGATCCGGTAGAAGGTGATCTGGTCCCTAACTCCTTATAGCACCATTCATCAAATTTAAAACTTGGTCTGTTATACCTATATATGACTTTGCCCATTATGCATACAGCTCGACCCATTATGCTAAGCTCGGTCCAACAGAGCTCGGCCCACTATAGCTTGGCAGAGCGATGTCCTATAAGTCGGTCCAAATAGTGCTTGGCAAAAACACGTGCAAAACACTTCGGATAATCAATAAATAAATATCTTAATGAACTCGAATGATCTTATCAACAACGCATCTGTATCCCTTAAACCTCAGCCGAGCTATCATCAATAGGTTTGACTTCCTCTAACCTCAGCGCATACACATCTAACCTTAACTGACTATAGTCTAGTAGCCGAGTATATCTATCATTTATAAATAGACCTAGCTTATGCTAGGCAAGGTATGCTCTTCTCTCCCTTCTAACTTAACTCTTAAAGTGAACACATTCTGACTTGAGCGTCGAAGTGCCTTTGCAGGGACTCCCCCTCGTCGTTCCTTGACGAGCCGACATATACCTCCTCCGCCGCAGTAGTGGACGACCTCCAGGACGAGTTATAACTCTCCAGCTCGCCAGACCAGAACAGAAGGTTTACTAGAAATAAAGCAATAAATCTTTGTACTTTATTTGACGTTTTTGTTCTTGAGCATTTGGCATAGGAGAATTTACAGGACGAAGACAATGGGAGCATTTCACTTCTAGCTAGAGTACTACCCGATGCAAATAGTTTCTGTAAAGGGATTTGTGGAATGTCCGAGGTTCAACTTTTTTCAAGAATATAAAGGTGCAGATAGGAATTGGAAAGGTAATACAATAATGAAAGCATAGGTGCAGGGGATGTATGGCATTATGCCTTAGGTGCTAATTGTTTCTATTACAATTTGTGTTTAGACGCATGATGCCTGATGCATGAGTATCATTGTAGATAAAACCTCCTAATTCATGTTGTATTCTTTATCTAATTTACTTAGATTTATGCTAAAATTGGCAAAAATAGTATAAAATGCTATTGCATGTTTAAGTATGAGAAAACATTGGTACTTTGAGTATTTTATTGTTAAATTACAGGAAAAATGGAGAAAGGAAGCTTGAAGAGCAAAAAACGGAATTTTGGAGCATTTCTGGACATAGCCCCACGCCTAGGCGTGAAACTCAATGCCTAGGCGTCCAAGACAGGACTTGAGCAACTCAAAGCCCACGGCTAGGCGTGGAAGCCAATGCCTAGGCGTAGCCTAACATACTCCAAACCTCCAAAGACACTCAAAGCCAACGCCTAGGCGTGGAAGCCAACGCCTAGGCGTGGCCAAGCATCTAGAGCTCAAAGTATAGGCATGACACCAACGCCTAAGCATCCAGTGACAACCTAAGATCTACGCCTAGGCGTCAGAGCCAAAGTCTAGGCGTGGGAGGTTCTATTTAAAGGAAAGCAAGCCAAGTTTGGAAGCAGAGGCCCACGCCTAGGGGTGGAAGCCAAAGTCTAGGAGTGGGAACACTCTGTTCTTGGGCAGAATTGGAATTTCATTTCCAATGCATGTATTTCATTTATTCCTTTTGTAAACCTATATATAGATGGAAAACTTCACATTAGAGGCAATCTTTTTTATCTTTTGACATCTTTTGGATCATATTCCAGATCATTAGATCATAGTTAGAGTTTTTAGGAGAGAATTCATTCTTAGTTTCTCTCTAGTTTAGTCTAGTTTCTTTTGAAGTTTTCCATCACTTTCTTGTAACTTTCATTTCAATTAGTAAAGAGGAAATTCAGTTTTACCTTCTCTTCTTTGAAGATTCTATCTTTTCTACATTTTCTTTGAAGTTCTTTGAATGTTCATGCATTCAAGAACCATCTTCATACACTTCTTGAAGTCATTCATCATCATGAGTGGCTAAAATCTTTTGAAGATTAAGGAGGAGGAGCTCTATTCTATCAAGCCAATGGATTAATCCAATAACATATGCAAATCTACAAGTTCTACTAATTATTCAAATGATTCTTCTTGTTCATCAATTCAAGGATCAAGATAACCGAGAGGTATAATTGGTTCTTACTTTGGTTTAGTTTCTATACCGGTTCATAAAATTAAACATATTATTTGATGGTTTATGAATTGTCTTTGTTGATGTTTGATTGAATAAGTGACATTTAATTTGGTCTTGCATTGATCTTGATAGCATAAACTAGTTCAAGAATGATCTTTCATGTGTGTTCTTTGCATTAGAGATGATGTATTTGAATATGTGTGCTATTATATGAATCTAAATTTTTATCACATAGATGATTGATTTGCTTCTTGTTTGATTCTTTGTCATGAATGTTAAAAGATTCGGTTGTTGACGAATAATCGATATTTCTTGTTTTGGATTGTTGAGTTCGAGAGAATAGGCATTCAAACATTTTTAAGAATCATTCCATGTTTCTTTATGTGACCTAGAGATAGGCATGTGATTTGATATGCATTAGAATCTTTGATGATTATATGAGGTTTGCATGTGATTGAATATGTGACATATTAATTCTTTCCATGGATCTTGTTTGTTGTTAGAGGTTTAAATCATGATGTGTGCATTATCTTTTTGCTTGTTTGGTTAGTCAAGAGATTGATGATCAAGTAGGTTAAAAAGAAACTAGATTGCTTAGAGATTAGGATTTAGTTACACTAGGATTCATGGTGAATTGTTGTAGGTATTACTTGCAGAAAATTATTAGTAACTATTGAATTATGAAGTTGTGTTTATGAGTATCTCCAATTCCTTGATCTTGTTTTCATTTCGTAAGTTCTTTTTCATTCACATTTGCATTTGCATAATTCTTTGTCATTGTTTAGTGTTAATTCATTACATTCTTGTTGTCTTTTGCTTCGTTTCTTTAGTTTGAAGGTGTTGCATTAATTTCATATTAGTTCATTGGATCTACTTAAAGGAACATACATCGGAAATATTGGCTAATTCCATTCTCCTCGTTGGGAACGATTACCCACTCACGTGGTACTACTTGATCCGATACACTTGTCGGAATGTTGAGAGATCTTGTTTGTTAAAAGATTTTCGTACATCAATGCCATTATGATTTTGATTGTATTTTGTTGATATAATTCTTTCGTGGCCTCGACTCCTTGATGGCAATGTCAAAAAGGAGTGGGGCTTTGAGCTTTCCTCCTCTTGAGTCGAGAACCTTGAACAATATAAAAAAAGATAATAGTATATGCTAGGATACAAATAGATTAGCCTACGAATATAAATTACACACCATTGATCATAAATAATAATATTGTTCTGGGCTTGTTCCGATGGAGAGGATGAGGTCATTTTGGAGAGGATAATTCGATCCTGGAGAGGATGTAATAACTCTTTCAATTTGGGAGTAAGGGTGTCTCATTCTACAATGGATGAACTTCTCTTCAACTGATGGTGGAGAAGAATAGCGGGGGTGGTACCTGAAAATGCAATTCGATACTCAAGTCAGAAATTAGTCAGTAGAGATTAATATGTAAATATAACATAACTTTCTTTCTTCTGTTCTCTCTGGTTTTATTTATAGAAGATGTTGAGTGTAACTGCTAGGAGTAGTTATTAAGGGATTAGCCTAACTCAACCCAAGTGTTATCATCATTAATTTAATAATAGAAGAATGATGATAACTTTAAAGGGTTTCTTGTTCCATTGAAGACAACTGAATTTTTATCAAGCACAGTGACCAAAGGAGATATGCGAGTTTTGTCATGGTTTCTCAGTATTTTGGTTGCAGGATTTGAGATGCAACCAACACAATCCACCACCATTAAGGGGAGAGAAGTGGGTCTCAAGATATCACACTTGCCAGGGAGGAATGATTCCAAATCTCCTTTACCTTGGGACAAAAGATTAGTGCGTGCAAAACAGATTCAGAGACGGAGGAGCACCATAAGCATGAGGCATCAATGTGAGGAACATGAATAACGATAAATAACTATAATTCAAAGTTAATATTTAACTAAACATTTATAATTAATAAAAAATTATGACTATTGATTATTATTCTTAGTAAACTGTAACTACCAAAATTTTTCCTCAATCATTGATTTTATTTAAATTAAAGTCGGAAATGCTGGCAAAACAGAACCATCATATGAAATGATTTGATGACAATATTCCCCAAATCACCGTATCCAATGATTATTTAATTTTATATAAATAAAAGTAGGAAATGGTGGCATTCACATGAAATGTGATAGTTTTAGGAATTAGTTTGAAGTTGGTTTAGTGTGTTAGTTTAGACATTTGAAGAGTAGAAGATTTAGATTGGTTGAAGAAATTTGATAGTTTTATTAATGATGAAGGAGAGAGTACAAAGGCTTGTGTTATGGTGAGTGTTGTGTTCTAGTTGATGATAGTTTTCTAGTTGATTACAAAATGAGAACCTTGGTAGCCTATTTATAGGCTTAACAAGATGAAATCCTAGATAAATATCCAAGATATTTTCTAGGAGTTTTTTAGATAATATGCTAATAATATCTTAAATATTTAATTTAGATTTTTCTAGATATATCCTAGATATTTCTAGTTATTGATTTATTTATTTAGTTTCTAGATTTTTCTTTTATAATATCTAGATATTTATTTTGA
>JASCZI010242981.1:0-16768 GCA_036250425.1 Stylosanthes scabra
ACACTAGATTCGTTGTGCTTGATAACTGAGAACCTAGAATTGGTATTCGAATGTATGCATTGACCCTCAAGGGAAAAACATCTCCGAAGCTCTTAACATCTCATTCTATTGACTCACTCTCAAGTAATTTTCTGCACTCTATTTTCTTAGTTTTCGAATTCATGATCACTATTCTCCAAGTTTTTATTCTAATCTGATTAGTGTGATTAAAAGATAGTATTGTTTAGTCCTTTATTCCTCGTGGGAACGATACCCACTTTACCGTGGTATTACTTGTACGATTCGGTGCACTTGCCGAGATCAGAGCGTATTAGAGTGATAGATAGTTATATGAGACTACTTGTGAGAGAGGATAAGTCTGTTTTGTTGAAAAATTCAAATCAATAGAATCATTGGAAAAAGCTAGCATGCAATGATAGTCCTTCAAATAGGAAGGAGGCTTTCTTTGTCTATTTGATCTTCTAACAAAAATTGTTTGTTCATAATGTGATGAATGATATATATCAAAGCTCAAGGATTCTTCTGGAGATCCATTGAGATTAGTCTCAATAATCTCAATAGATAGCTCATGTGAAATAGAAGCAGTTACTGGTGCCTTAGAAGGCTGAGATGAAAATGTGTATTATGTAGGATATGCATGGTCAAAAGGCATGATTGTGAAGTAAATGTTTATTATAAGTGTGTGAAATTACCAGATGTAGAAAATTCAATTTGTTGAAAGGGCATGACATGTTCAATTCATAGAAAACATTTCTTGACAAAAAGGTTTACGATTTGAAAGATGATCATATAGAACATACCTCTTTCACACCAGATTTGTGTCCAAGGTGTATGCATTTTCTAGCTCTCTTGTCATTTTTTTGATGTGCAGTTAAGGTAGAAGCATATGCTAAACATCCAAAAACTCTTAAATAGTCAATGGATGCCAGCTTTCCTTTAAGAATCTAATATGGAGAGGAATTGTGTTACAAAGGACTTGGTACTCTATTAATCAAATGTACTCCTTGTGCAGCTGCAAAGTTCCAAAACTTCTTTGGCATTAAAACATCACACTTCTAGTAACCTCAAGAATATGTTGATGTTTACATTCTACAATAACGTTCTGTAGAGAAGTCTCAACAAAAGTAGTTTGATGGACAATTCCATTTGCATTATAAAAGAGGTCAATTTAAATTCTACATTGTTATCTGTCCATATTTTCTTAATGCATATTTAAAATTGAGTTTTAACCATATTGACAAATATATGAGCAAGTATGGAAGCTTCAGCCTTTGATTTCATGGAAAACAACCATGTAAAACGAATTTTATCATGAATTAAAGTAAGAAAATATTTGTGCCATTCCAGAGATGGTATAATAATAGGGGAGTTGTTTTTATCAAGAATTGATGCACCAAATGTTTTAAGTATTCTCATAACATTTAGCATATGTGCATGACCTAACCTTTTGTGCCTCAAGTCAAGAGGATTCTTTGTTTTGGTAGTTTTTAAAACAACATGTGACTCATTAAAAATAGATATTCAGATTTAGATTGATCAAGCATAGATGAAATAGAACATAATAAATTAATACTAAAATTAGAAGTATAAAAATTATGCAGTAAAGGTTGCCTCATTTTATTGAATTTACTAGCATCAAGAATTCATGATTCAAGTTTATCGTAGCAGCTAATTCTCTACTAGGTAGACAAGATGTCGTTTCATAATCATGTATACCAATACAAGAATCAGAACCATGTACTCTACATGAGAAAGAACTACGCATACAATCTCTACTAGAAACAACATTGGGTACATGCAAATTTTCAAAGACGTAAATTCCTCCCTTAGTTGTGCCCTGGAGGACTTGTGTATCCTGATCACAGACAAAACAATGTTGAGAAATACTGATTAAATTTGGAGTAATTTGATCTGCATACAACAAATTCAGAAGTTTATATCTAGCATTATTTTCTTTATCATGTAATTGGGTATGACCAGAATATAAGATAGGAATACATGTACCATTACTCACTAGAAGCTGATCAGTGGTATTTGTTGATGCTTGTGTTGTGATAAAATTGGTAGAATCTAGTTTGACATGCTCGCTTGCTCCACTGTCCAGGTACCATGCAGCATCAGTCACTTGTGGCGAAGCCATGAGATACGTGTAACACCCCAATTTTCGACACCGTCGACTGCGCCTACGATTGAGATGCCACATTTCCTAATTTAAAAATTTCTAAAACTCTAAACCATATTATTACATAGCAGCCTGTCGTGAAAAGCGTTAGCGCATCAAACAATATAAACAAGCAATAGATATATATAATGATTCCTTCGTAAACGAAGAAGTCCCAAGATAATATATATATATATATATATATATATATATATATATATATATAAAAGACAACACTATTCTTACAGACTCTAGGTACCAAACTGTAATAGGATCTCCCAGCCTGACCTCACATACACAGGTCTCCTAAACTAGGACTAGGGACTAGAAAAGAAAATAAACAACAACAACGACAACAACACCTAAGCCTCTATTGTTCTAACAAGCGAGGCACTCTAAGATCTCAGACTCGACGACTGTGACTGCCAAATTCCGGACAGGTTGTAGCTCGAACCATCATGACTAATAGACTGTTGGTCAGCTGCCTCCACTGGCTCATCAGGTACAGAAGCTTGGCTGCTACGAAGAGGAGAAGGTTCTGGAGCACGTCCCAGTTCCTCGATATAACGTTGGTAATCCTCCTCAGCGTCTATATCCATGGGTAGAGAAGGTGTAGCAGGAATTCCATCTTCAGGGTTATCCTCTTCCTCTGGTTCCTCTTCTTCTTCCGGGTCTTCCTCACTAGACTCTTCATTCTTAACAGTGGGTTCCATTCATCCAATCTCCTTTTCGTCATCGGCTTTGCACATCCAACCTTTGGATGGCGAAATGAGTTCCCAACTCCTCGGCTTCCTCAATGAGCTACTAGTTGTACCACGATGAAAAGAACGAGTACCCTTGACGGATGAAGTTCAACACTCATGTTGGGCTACTGGCATTCTTCTCGGAGAGTAGTGCGGCGTAGGACGTCTAGACGAATGTGGCCTCTCGGTAGATGACTTCTCGTCCATCAGCGCCTCGATCGGAATCTCGTACGGACGATCAGGGTTGAACCGAACACTATGGAGAGGATGAACGAAAGATTCGTCGTCAAAGTGGTAGCGCCTAATCTTGAAGGTTCCCAACTCAGCATCGGCGCCCATATCATAATCCTCGAACTTCTCGCGTTTCTCGTACTCGTAGAAAATGATGCCACTTCCCATCTACGCGTGGGTTAAAGAAAAAAAACGAGGGTGAGAACCTATCGTTCCCAGTTGACTTCTAGGTCAACTACTCTATCCTAGGGGCTCAGATCAGAGTAACAAATAGCAATGAAGCATAAAGCGAAGCAGATAGCAAAACAGCGTTAAAGCAGAACAGAGACTCAAGAAGAACGACACGGACAAACACGCAAAGCAAAACAAGGCAAACAGGACAAGCCAGACAAGCAAGACAAACAAGGCAATGAAATGCGGCAAACACACATAATCAAATGCACAAACAAATATGACGCATGCCTGATCCTAGTACAAGCCATGAGCTCATGCGTCGGTTTACTTCCCGCACCCGACGATTACTTAGGGATAAACCCAAGTATGGTTCACTCACTATCGAATGTCGTGGATCCTTGGCTGATCCAAAGCGGCCATGTCCGTTGGCTAAACATGTAGCATAATGGTATCCCAGGTACTCAAAGCAAAAGGGTGAGGATCCTGTCACCAGCAAATAGCGCAAATAAATAATAAACCGCATCGACAGGAGGAACAAGATGATCGTTACAGCCTTTAGGTAGCTAGCCTTCATGCTTAGTTCTCAGACAAGCGGGATAACACCCAGCCCTTGTAGCTCTTATCACTTAGTCAAGCGGGACGACACCCAGCTCTTGCATTAGCATTGCTTTAGCTTTAGCATTAGCTTCTTAACGAGTTAAATATGAGATTGGCCCCTCAAATTTGAGGTTTTGAACAGATTGGCCCCCCAAATTTATTTGTTATCAATTTGTCACCCCACTTTTATCAATCCGTCAATTTTTTGCTGACCTGGCCGTTAACTTGTACACGCCGGTTGCCATGTCGTCTGACGCTTGCCTTGTTGGATCTCTGACCGTTACTTGAGGTGGCAAGCTCCAATTTTGTGTCTCAATTTGGCCCCTATGAGTGGTTTCAAATGTGTGGAACCCTAATTCCCAAATTCCATTGTTCCCTTCTTCTTCTCAATTTGATGCTAAGTTCATTCTGTTGTTTGAAGATCCTACCTGTTGGAAAAGAGTTACTAGCTTGTCTTACAGCGTTCAAAGAGTTGGCTTCTTGTACTGAAGGTCAAATGACAATTGGAGCTTCTCTTTTTGGCATCCACTCTCAAGCTCATGAACTTAAATAGCGCAATGATGATAAGGTTGTGAATCATAACGATGTAGCAGAATGGAAAAAACGCCCTCCATTACTAAGCTACTGGATGACGTTGTTGAGATCAATTAATACAAAGGATGATTTGTCATTTGGTGATGTTGATGCTGTTTATGCGCTTTCTCTTGGGTCTCTGCAGTTTTGTATTGAAGGAGACAGGTAAGATTTTTTGTACGATTCTTATTGGTGCTTCTGATTACTTGTATGTTTGTGATCATTCCAATCAATTTTATAGAACCATTTATGTTAACTTATATGCTCGCATTAATCGAGTTCTAAGTTAATGTAACTGAAGAATGCAGCAGTTGAAAATTTTAATAATTAAAACTTTGTTACATGATAATTGGTGTCTGCTTTCTCTCTTTCTTCTTTTCCTTAATTTTTTGTTTAGAAAAAAGTCACTGATGGTTTGCAGGAGATAATTATCATGATTTGGTTTAATTGATGTAGATGTGTTTATTTATTAGATATGCATAACTTGATGTCTTGTTATTTACATTGCGGAAGCTAGTCACTGTTTTTGCATGGATAATATAGCAGAATAAACTTATAGTTTTTTTGTTGGTTAGTTTGAATGCTGAGAGAGTTGCCGTGTTGAAGTACCTCTTTGGGCTTTCTGATGATATGACAAGATCAGCTGATTTTCCTGAAGAAAATATTAATTACATTCTGGAATTTAGTACTTTGTTAAGTTCAAAGGTTGCTATGGATGACAGTTTAGTTACATCTTACTTGCAAATTCCTCTCTATCAGGTATCAATCTATTATCTATTCATGTAGACCATCCTGTCTCAGTTTTTAACCTGGATTAATTATTTTTAATCATTGCTCTGCTCATCTGTGATGTGAAGGTTTCCGAGCTGGTTAAGTCATTGTCCTTCGTATTGCAAAGGCCAGCAAGTTCCATGGAGGTGGATGATCTTGTTTTGCCCCAAAATGATGCTTTAAGTTTCACAGAGACACATCAAATGCAGAAACATTAATATGCTTTACAACGGAGGACTTGCAAACAAATTCATCTGGGAATGTCCAGAAACATTACCTGATAGATTAAATCAGGCAAACCTCGGTACCAAAAGGAAACTCTCGTCCATGGATGGGCCAGTAAGGCGTGTTAGAGGAGAAAGTGGCATTTGCCAGATCGTCGCCCTATCCACCAAACCCTTTGATGTTGCCTTTAGGATTCAATAGGCCAGCTTCTATGCCATTAAACCCTTATGGTAACAGCCCAAGTCAGAAACAGAGTGAGAACCAGTTGAGCATCTTGCAAGGCGTCTCTGTTTCTCCAGCTTCCTTTCCATCAATGCATGCTGTTACTCAATTGCAACCGCTGCAGCCTCCTCAGCTTCCATGCCCTCCACAACCACCTCAGCAACTCCTATGGCCACCTGTTCAAGCTTTACAACAGTTGGAGCAAGGGATGGCAGTGCCAACAAATGTTCAAGTGCATCAATTACAGATGCTGCAGCAGTCTCAGAGTGAGAGATGATAGAGGAGCGGATAAGAGAAGAGAGGAGCGAGGTGGCGAATCGCCTCCCTTCGCGACGGAGAGCAGCCATGGCCATTTCGGTGATAGGGGGAGATTCTTCTTCTTCTTGTTCCCAAACATCCTCTGCAGCAACAACACTGGACACCAACCGTTAGAAGAAGGGGACAATGGAATTTGGGAATTAGGGTTCCACACATTTGAAACCACTCATAGGGGCCAAATTGAGACACAAAATTGGAGCTTGCCACCTCAAGTAACGGTCAGAGATCCAACAAGGCAAGCGTCATACGACATGGCAACCAGCGTGTACAATTTAACGGCCAAGTCAGCAAAAAATTGACGGAAGTGGACGGAAGGGCTAACAGGATCCACGAATGTAAAAGTGGGGTTCCAAATTGATAACAAATAAATTTGGGGGCCAATCTGTTCAAAACCTCAAATTTGAGTGGCCAATCTGATATTTAACTCGCTTCTTAACTTAGCATAGCCTTTAGCGTTCAACGGTTCATTCCATTGAACCGTTAGCCGGATAGCATCTTGTAGCCGGATTAGCCTTCGGTCTACATGACTTAATTGAACCAACCGGTCTGACAGTGATGCAAGTCCGAAAGGACCGATACTTGGTCGGTTGCCAGACCAATCCATTTCAAGGGATTTAACATGTCCAGAACCATGAACCATTCCCAAGAAAGAAACCTGGTTTGATCGTCGTGTCCCATACCATCGCCGACCAAACCGAATCGGTATCAATCGTCACATCTAGGTTTACTATCTGAAGTTTGGGGCTTTCTCGTTATGTAGCATATTTATGCAAAAAGCTCTACTATTCTCTTGAAGCTTTTACTTCTTAGTTTCATATGATTCAATTATGAGAGCCTAACATAGCTATGTGATTAGTAGCTTATGAATATCTTCTTTGTAGCTTTTATCAACTTATAATGTTTGCACTTAGCTTATATTCTTAGTAGCTTATGTTCATATATCTTATTAGACTCTTTTCAAAGGCTTTTCTTTAGAACTAGATAGATACATAAATATATTTTATCCAAATATAATTATCATTCCTAGCACTTGGCTTATTATCATATCAAAATACTTTTGGCTTTATCTTATAATAAGGTACTTTGTTTTCCTAAACATTATACGGATTTCTTATGTATCTAAGCTTGTGAGTATAATACTTATTATACTTAAAATAAATCTTTTATTTTTCTTTTATCTTATATATACTTATTTATATATGTTATTAGTTTCAAAAACTTTTTACGTATTATAAATACTATAAATATATTTTCTCCAAAATATATTTATTTTCCACGTCACTATCTTTTATTATGTATTATCACTTTTATTAACATTATTATCTTCATTAATTCTTCTATAACTTTTCACTGTAATTATCATCATTTTTATTATTGGCTAGCTTCAAAACTAGTCGTTCTTTACGGATATCTTACTTAGCTTATTATATCTTTTAACACTTCATTTTATATTCATAAAACATATTTTCTTTAGAGGATTTCCAGAACCAAAGCATTTTGATTAAATCCCATTTTTGACCTTAGTGTTATTTTCCGAGAAACCGAAATAACACTAGTTTACTAAAACACGCATAGAAAATTCATTTCAAATCCTTTTCGACTCAACCCAAAGCCATTCTTCTTCTAACACTCATATCTACCCACTGTAAAAACATTTTTGAAATATATTATATTTATATGACAATTCTACCCTTACCATTTTTCTTTAAAAATCAAAATGCACTAGTTTACGAAAATATTTATAACTTTTTTGTTTCAAAACCTATGTAGGTCAAACCAGTTGCATTTCGTCACTAACACATCCCTCTATTTCCAGTAAAAACAGTTTTAACAAAAGATATTTTTGAAATGACGAAACTGCCCTTAAAACCCTTACCCGGTTCGGTTACTAACTAGTCTAGGTAATTAATTTATTTACCTAAGGTAACTTTATTATTTCAAGATGAAATTTTATATTTAGGTTCAATAGACACATATTAAACCCCCATACAAATAGTTTTGAAAATAACTTTTATTAAATGACACTTTTACCCTTTTTACCCCAAAACTAGTAAAAATACTTTAAGCCACTTTAAAGCTTATTTCTTTTTACTTCCGAGGTTAAAAACCATTTCAAACATATTTATTGAAATAATTTAAATTCTGAAAATTTTATAAAACATATTTAATTACCATTTTGCCCTTAGCTTCAAAAACACATTTATTTATACTTTATTATGTTAATCTTTTAGAACAGATTTTTATGTATTTTAGTAAATCTTTTAATTATACTATTTTCGCCCAAACTTGAGGAAACCCTCGGCCATAGCACAAATATAGCAAGCACAATTTTTTTATCATCATTGCTTATTCATTAAGCACACGACCGTTTGGCCTTAAAGCATTTTAAGCCACTTTTGGCAAGCATTGGCACAGATATCTCAAGCATTCAAGCATAGCAATGCATCATCATATATCAAAGCACTCAAGCAAGCATAGCATTTATGTTTTTCAAGCAAAGCTTCAAGCTTTCAAGCATAGCATTAAGCATTCATTTTAGAGCTTTAATATTTACCGAGCCTTTTAGCATATAAGTCATTTTCAAACATATATATGACCCAAGACAAAATCTAAGGACCCTAACCCCCTTACCTCTTGTAGATCTCTCGTAATAGCCAAAGAATAGACACCACAAACCCTTTGAAGTCTCGGCCAACAAGGATCCTTAAGCTTGAGCCCTAAACAAAATATAAGACAAAGATAGAAGCTTTATGTGAGTGTGGGCTCTCTAGGATCATGAACTAGGTTAGTCTTGCACTTACCTTCTCAAAATCAAAGGAAAAAGGAGATGAGAAGGGTGATGAAGCCACGGACAAGAAGAGATGAAAAGAGCTAGCTTGATGTTGACAAAAACCTTGGAGGATGTTGGTGGTGGTGCTCTCGGCCAAGAAAGGAAGAATGGAGAAGGCTTATTTTGGTGATTCTAAAAGTATAATGATGAAGAGGAGAATAAGAGGAGAAGAATGGTGTATGATATGATGGTATTGGTGTATGATCTTAGTGTTTGGTGTTCTTCATGTTCATCATTGTTCATATGAACATTCAAAGTGTTCTTGATAAAAGGGGTGGTTTGATCTTTAAAAGTGGGAGAGATAAGGTGTTTTTGGTGTTTTAATGAAGTAAAAATCTGAAATGGATGAATGGGAAGAGAGAGAGGTTTGAACTATGTAGAGAGAAGTTAGAGGGATTTTGGTGATGTTTTTGGTGAGATTTTTGGATGAGTTTAAGTGAATGGTAAATGTGATTAAGTAAAATTAAATAATTTGATGAAAGGGAGGGAGAGAGCTATGGTCAAGAGTGGCCAACAAGCAAGACAGATTTTTGTTTGTTTTTGTTATGAAGAGTGTAGTAAATTTTGTGGGGTAATGGTATAATAAAAATGATATAATAAGATAAATGTGGTAAAGAAATATTATAATATTTGTAAAGGTGGTATAGAAAGAATAAATGGTAAGCTTTTGCATGTATCTAAGCCATGCAACCAATGAGAGAGAAGTCTTTATGAAAAGGTATTTGAAAAAGCAAAAAGTAAGAAAGAGAAAAGCTAGAAGGTGTCATAAAATGTCTCAAGGGAATTCTTGGCTTTACGTCTCCAATCTACGGGGCGACTGAGGTCCAAAGACGTATTATAGCATCGTGCTATAATTCTACAATTCCGTCGTATCTCACATTTTACCGAAATTACGACCGGACGATTCGCGACGGAAACAAGCGTCGCTAAAACGATTCGAAATTCACACCATGAATTTCGTTACCTTGAGCTCACCAACTCGAGCTTGGCTAGGAAATTATAAATTTCCGTCGGAGATATTTTCCTTAATGTCCTCCATTCATTCTAAAGACGGCCAGAACGGTTAAACTGTCACCAAAAAGCGTAACGTCGCTAAAAACAGGAAATCATCGAAACAAGCATTCATTGGGAACGAAGCCCACAACAGACACGGCTAGGGTACACAAGACCCATAAACACGCCATCAAGCATCCAAAAATATACAATCACAGATAGTTGCATGTTTCTGTCAGAAATGGGGAAAGCAGAAAGTCGAGGTTTCACAATACGCCTTGGGTTGATGGAAGCTCGTTGAAGACAATGGTGGTGTGGAATTAGAATAGGGAATCTATCTGCTGGGAGGAGCTCTGGGCAGTGGAAGTAAGAGCAAATTGTTTATCAAATCAACAGTAGCAGTTGTAGGTAGCATGTCCTCATCATATGCCACGGATTTTACAAAAGGTTTAAGTATTTTGCCAAGAGTTTTGTCCCCCTCGTTGGAAACAACCACCACGGCCTCTTCAAGTTCTTGTTAGTTCCTATTCAACATTTCATCATACACTTGAAGGGAATATTTAACCTCAGGGACAATGAAGGTGCCAAATCTTGCCATAACAAAGGCAGTGAATCTGTTATAGTCCTCATTCACGCCATCAATTAATGATGGCCAGAATATAGTCATCGTCACTAAGATGATTATCAAGAGCAGCCAACGATTTAAAGATATTCTGCAATTTAGCAAGAGAGTCATCAATTGTACTTATTTTCTTGATTCCACACATCTGAGAGTGGAGACTCTGTATCTGATTCTTCGATGTCGCCAAAAAAATTGTATGAATGGTAGTCTAAACATCAAAGAAGGTCTTACAGTGTAGGATCTTGTTCTGATATAGCTTGGAGATGAAGGTTGTCATTCATGTTTGAAGGGCGAGATTTGTTTGACGTCATTCAAGATAAGTCTGCGAATATTTAGTGGTGCTGTTGTTGGGTTTCAGAGCAACGCTATTGTCGTTGGTGACCAAATGTGACTTGTTCGAATCCGTAGAATCATCGATGGAGGCGGCGACGATCTGCGACAGAGTCTTTTATGGTGTGATCCTCGAGCCCCAATGTTTGGATGGTGAGCCAAACTTGATACTTCTAGGTACTAAAATTCTTATCATCCAATTTATCGGCCAGTGGGATGAGTCCCGATTTGAAGGTGTTGTTCGAGTTAGTGAGGAGAAAATCCATGATTCAAAAAACAAATGTAGGGTTAAAGACAACAGACAGAAGCTAGGGTTGAAGGCGATGATGTGTTGTGTATGTGGGAAAAGGTAAAGTAAAAAAGAAAAAAGATTCTTTCTTTTGTAATGAAGAAGGAAAGGGAAAAAAATATTAAGGGAGATTAATTGGCTCCTGGATACCACATTGACATCAGAGAATGGTTATGAATTACATATATTCAGTAGCGAAGCTTTGAAGGGACAATGGGGGGCCATGGCCCCCCAAAATTTTTATAAAAAAATTAGTACTAAAAAAGTATAGTTTTATAAATATTTAATTAGAAAGTGTTTTTTAGGAAAAAAGAAGAGAGCTCTGTTCAAATTTAATTTCTTTCTTCTTTTCACCTGATTTTAATAATAAAATATAGGCCTTGACACACCTACACCCATAATAATAATTAACGAAATAGGCTTTTGATATATATATATATATATAAGGTGTAATATTATGGGCCTTTAAAATTTAAAAAAAATTAAATTAAAAAACAATTTTATAGTATCTTAATCATATTTTATTTTAAAATAAAGAAACAAAATTTATTAGTTATTATCCTAATTCCTCCTGTATAATAAAAAATTTCTTTTTGACTCCACAAATTAAAAATGACAAGGAGCTGAGATGCAAACTGCAGAGACTTATGTTACTAAAGAATTTATATGTTACAACTTTTGAAAAAGTTTCAAGTAATTATATTCTTTCATATCATCTTGGAGAAATTGGGTAAGCTTTTTATTCATTTAATTTAGTATTATTTTATGTTTTATTGATTCAAAAATTAAAATTTTTTTATGCTAGAAAAAAATTAAACATTTACTAAGTAATATAATTTTTAATATTTATTATTCTAAATTCTAATAACTATATACATTTTTTACATATTTTACAGTTTACATATTCAATTTTTTTATAATTACATCGATGAAAAATAAAAAAAATTGACACATTTTTTAAAAGGAAGAATAACGTTTGAGAATGAGAAAATATATAAGAATTATTTTGACACCGAAATAATATTGATTGCAGAAAAATCAAAGAATTGATGATTTTTTAAAGAAAAGTTATTACCTGAGAAAAAGAAAAATATGAATTTTACGAAAAAAAATTTGGCCTCCAAAAAAAGTTTTCAAGTTCCGCCACTGCATATATTCATTCATTATCTAAAATAGATACGATAAGGGTATTTACAAATTACATGAAGAAGATTCATTAGCTTAAAAAATTAAGATTAAGAAGTCTAAGAGCAAACTAATTTTAACTGAAAATCTAACTACTTAACTAATTTACTAACTTAGTTTATCATTAACCCTCAATATTGTCGATTTTAAGATTCTCTAAATATCATTAATTATTAATTGAATTGGGGAAGGTGAAAAAAACAAGTTGTCCTTGCGGTACGATTGTGATGCTGAATAATATGGATGATCAATGAGTGTGATAACAGTGAAGAGAGTGGAGTGATCGAAGGAAACATAGTGTGATAAGTACGTGACTATGTATGGAACAGGCAAAAATAGTTTTCTCTTGCATTGTGTTTGTCCCATTGTGACAACTAACCGTTTTTGTAGTTATGACAACTAAGTTGGTTTGTGTCTAATAATATGTCTACATTTATTTTGATTAATTAAATATAATTAAATTATATATTTTAATACTAAATAAAAAAATTTTAATATTAAACACCATAAAAATAATATCGAAATAATAAAATTTTATTGAATATCAAAATATTTTTTTTTATTTAATCTAGAACGTATGAGAGAAAAGTTGATAATTATAATTTGATAGTAATAAATAATGACAGAAAAGTTTATATATATATTAAATATTAAATATAATATCTTTATATCATAACATACATATATTATTCTATCGACATAGATACGTAGTTTTCTTTATGCTTTTGTCGCCTTGCCGACCAACCGTTTTTCTTTTCACACACTAATATTCCTGAATTTATGTATGTACGTATTATTATTTTTGGCAACCATCGTGTATGTTCCTAAAAGAGTTTGATGAAGTGGAGGATAAGATCGAGTTGTTCGGTATAATTACAAGGAAGAATCAGGAACAGATTTACTTTTCTTCATATAATATTTAGGTTTCATTATTCTGTGAAAGAGTTTAATTTTCATTATCTAAAAACAAAGAAAGAATTTACTGTGTATACGTTTACATTAGTTAGATTGCTAGGTCTATTGCAAAACACAACGATAATTAATCTTCATGCTTGTTAGCTAAAAGTAATATTTTTCTATCTATATAAAAATATAATCAGATATTAATTATTATAAAAAGATTTACATTGATAATGTATATTATAAATTAAACTCAAAACAATTTTTCTTTTTGGAAAATTGAATTTTAATTATAATCATATACAGTACTGGTATTTTCTACAAATTATATGTGCTAAATTTTGAAGGAGGAAAAAATATACATTGGAAATAATAAAAAACCTGAAAAGTATGTATGTACATAATAATAATTATATATAATACTTTTACTATGTGAATAATATTATTGGATTACCTTTTTAATATTTTTATTATAAATTTATTATGAAAAAAAACTAGGGAGCCAACATATTATAACCAATAGGGAGTCAATATGAGTTACAGAGGATAACTCATATAAATTTTGGATGATAATTTAATTATTAACTAGAATTTTTGCCCATAATAATATTACGGATTTAAAGTTTTTAATAAGGATATTTTAGATACTTTAAATTATTCGGGAATTTCGAGGTCGGAGTGGGCATCCCGGCTAGGGTCCCCGTGCTTGCCTCGTGGGAATTTCACACCATCTCCATTTTCTCAAGGAAAATTTCCTGCATTTGTGTCTCCATTCAGGACGGTACTCGTAGGGATACCCGCTTCATGAGGATTTTTAACACCCCTAGGTTAGTTGGAAGCCTGAAAGTGTTTGTTAAGGTCAGTTGGCAATTTGTTGAGATGAGATGGAGGTGGTTGACCATGATTATTGACAGATAAATTTTTGGAAGTCACTTTGTGGTAACTCAGTAAACAATTAGTCAATCAAAATAGTTCAATGATTAATTTGCCGAGGTAAATAGATATTCAAAAAAGAGAGAGTAATAAAAGAAACGAAAGTGAGTTATAAAGGAACTCTTTAAATTTGAAAAAATTAAGAGAGGTGGGGAAAGATATAGAGGGAATGAGAAAGATAAATAAAAAAAGTTGTTGTCAAAATAATAAATATCAATTATATCAATTATATATATATAATTATACAACCAAAATGTGCCACATGGTATTCTCTCATTGCAATTGAAATCAAATTTTTCTCTCCAAAATTAAGGAGCTCTCTCATTTCTCCTCTTCATATCCTCTTTTTCTATCTCACTCCTCAATTTAACAATTAAAAAATGCCACATGACACTCTCTGATTGCAATTGAAATTGAATCTTTCCCTCCAAAATTAGGGAATTCTCTCCATTCTCCTCTTCATATCATATCCTCTTCCTCTATCTCCTTCCTTAATCTAACAACCAAAATGTGCCACGTGGCACTCTCTCATTGCAATTGAAATTAAATTTTTCCTTCTAAAATTAAGGAACTCTCTCATTTCTCATCTTCCTATCCTCTTTTTCGATCTCCCTCCTTAATTTAACAACCAAAATGTGTCACGTGTCATTCTCTCATTGCAATTGAAATTAAATATTTCCCTCCAAAATTAACAGTTCTCTCCTTCCTCTTCTCCCTATCCTACTTCTCTATCACCTTCCTTAATTTTCCAACCAAAATATGTCACATATCACTTCTCATTATAATTAAAATAAAATCTTTACATCCAAAATCAAGGAGCTTTCCCATTCCTCATCTTCCCAGCTTTCTTCTCTATTTCCATTCTTCCTTCTACATTTCATTTTTCTTATGTTCCCCTTATTCTATCTTTTTTATATTTATAATATCTATAGTTCTATAATATATCAATAATTTGACTATAATTAAAATATGGCACATAATTTAACAATTAAATTGAAATATTTTCTTCCAAAATTAATAAGTGGTTTTAATCCCTTCATCATCTTCTGTGACCCGCTCTCCCGTTTTTTATTTATCACCATCATTCACGCTCTATTAACTATAATATTATATATAATATATTTATAGTTCTATAATTTATATAAATAATCTATAATTTTATAACAATTTTTTTTACTATTTTGACAACAACTTTTTTTATTTATCTTTCTCATTACATCCATCTCTTTCTCCACCTCTCTTAATTTTTCCAAATTTAAAGAGTTCTTTCATAACTCACTTTCGTCTCTTTTATCACTCTCTCTATTGAATGTCTATTTACCTCGACAAATTAATCATTGAACTATCTTGATTGACTAATTGTTTACTGAGCTACCACTAAATGATTTCCAAAAATTTATCTGTCAATAATAATCCTGGTCAACCACCCCAGCTCCCCTCAACAAATTGCCAATTGACCTTAACAAATACTTTCAGACTTCCAACTAACCTAGGGGTGTTAAAAATCCTCATGAAGCGGGATCCCCGCGGGTACCGTCCTGAATGGAGACACGGATGTGAGAAATATTTCTTGAGAAAATGGAGATTGGTGAAATTCCTACGAGGCAAGCACGGAGACCCTAGCCGGGATCCCCACCCCGACCCTGAAATTCCCAAATAATTTAAAGTATCTAAAATATCCCTATTAAAAACTTCAAATCCGTAAAATTATTACGAGCAAAAATACTAGTATTATATAAATTATAGAACTATAAATATATTATATAGTTAATAGAGTGTGAATGATGGAGATAAATAAAGAATGGGAGATCGGGACACAGAAGATGATGAAGGGAGTAAAACCACTTATTAATTTTGAAAGAAAATATTCCAATTTAATTGTTAAATTATGTGCCTTATTTTAATTATTGTCAAATTATTGCTAAATTATAGAACTATAGATATTATAAATATAAAAAAGATAGAATAAGGGGAATATAAAAAAAATAAAATGGAGAAGGAAGAATGGAAATAGAGAAGAAAGCTGGGAAGAGGAGGAAGGGGAAAGCTCCTTGATTTTGGAGGTAAAGATTTTATTTCAATTATAATGAGGAAGTGACATGTGGCATATTTTGGTTGGAAAGTTAAGGAAAGTGATAGAAAAGTAGGATAGGGAGAAGAGGAAGGAGAGAACTGATAATTTTGGAGGGAAATATTTAATTTCAATTGCAATGAGAGAATGACATGTGACACATTTTGGTTGTTAAATTAAGGAGGGAGATAGAGAAAGAGGATAGGAAGATGAGAAAGGAGAGAGTTCCTTAATTTTAGAGGGAAAAATTTAATTTCAATTGCAATGAGAGAGTATCACGTGGCACATTTTGGTTGTTAAATTAAGGAGGGAGATAAAGAAAGATGATAGGAAGAGGAGAATGGAGAGAGTTTCTTAATTTTGGAGGGAAAGATTCAATTTCAATTGCAATGAGATAGTGCCATGTGGCACATTTTGGTTGTTAAATTGAGGAGTGAGGTAGAGAAAGAGGATAGGAAGAGGAGAAATTAAATGAGAGAGCTCCTTAATTTTGGAGGAAAAAATTTGATTTCAATTGCAATGAGAAAATGTCATGTGACACATTTTGGTTGCATATATATATATATATATATATATATATATATATATATATATATATAT
>JASCZI010242982.1:0-11420 GCA_036250425.1 Stylosanthes scabra
TCATTTCACCACACAATTTTAGCTGTGAGGTAATTCGGAACATAGCCGAGTTATAATCACTAATGGTTTTAAAGTCTTGTAGACGCAGATGCGTCCACTCATAACGCGCACGAGGAAGTATAACCGTCTTCTGGTGATTATACCTATCATGAAGGTTCTGCCACAGATCTTCAGGATCTTTTAAGGTCAGATATTCATTTTTCAGAGATTCGTCAAGATGACGACGAATGAATATCATGGCTTTAGCGCGATCCTTCAGGGATGCGTCATTATTGGTCACAATGGTGTCTCCAAGACCCATTGAATTCAGATGGATTTCAACATCCAGTATCCATGATAGAAAATTATTACCAGATATATTTAGGGGTACAAATTCTAGACGAGAAAGATTAGACATGGTAAAAGATTAGTACCTTACTTCAAAAAAACTTGATTAGAGCTTCGTGCTTCGAAGCAAATTGATCAGAGCCTCGTGCTGATAACGTGTTATAGAATTAAAGCTATAATAGAGAGAACAATAGAAAAGCAAGAGAGAGAACTATAGAGAGAAAGAATATGAAATTCTTATTGATTTCTGGATATGAAAAACTTATGAAATCATAGCCCTATTTATAGTAAAAGATTTACTATTACATGAAAAGGAATGAACGGCTATGATTCATTTACTATGCAACATAGTAACTTGATTAGGAATGGACGGCCGTGATTTATTGGGTTACTATGACGCATAGTGTCGCATAGTAACCGGCGGCTCAATAATTCATAACACATGTTAAATTCTGAGTGCTCTTCTTCGCATCTATAATTTTATGATTCCCTTACTTAGGTGATTTTTATGCAAACAAAAAAAAATATTTAATAATAATAATAATAATAATTTTAGGTGTATATTTATTTTGTTTAAGCAAATTCAACTAAATTATTTATTCTATGTTAAATAAAAAATTATTTCGATTTCAAATAAAAATTTATTTCAATACTATTTTTTGTATTATTTGATATCAAAATAATTTTCTATTTAGCATAAAAATAAATTTCTTAATTAAATCTAATTTGCTAAAATAAATGTACATAAAATCGTGATAGATGGATTATAATCATGCAGATTAATTCACTCGTCAATTCGAGTTATATGTCGGTTATATAATAAAATAAAACATGGTTATAAAATAATGAGTTAGGATATGTTGAAAGCCAAGTGAAAAAATAACACATTTTGCTTACTTAAATATTAGAGTGATTTTTGCAAATATTTTAGCCGTTGTGGAAAAAGCAGCCTTAACATGTCATTTAAGAGACATGTTTGGTTAATTCTAATTCCTTTAATTATTCAAGGAATTTTTTGCATCATCATAAATGGGACCTGGCTATTTTCAAGTAGTCAAGTATGCTAAAAAAACAACCGTTCTACGATAGAGAGATTTTTAGATAAATAAAATAAAGAGATAGATGTATTTAAATTTATTTTAAAAAATTAATAAAAATAAAATAACATATTCTTCAAAATAAGTACTATTTATTTATGAGAGTGAGTTTTTTTTTTTTTTACCAAAGATGTCATATCCATACAATAATAACTTACATGCATGTAAATCAAAACTTTTCACATGCCATAAAAACTAAGCAAAAAATTGAGTTACTTGGTGTGTATATTTTATATATAAGGGTGTCACTAAAAAATTTATATCGAAATAATTTTACAAAGTAAAATTTGACAAATTTAAATCCTTTCCACGAACCAAAGGTACCTAAGCGTTGTCATTATAAATAGTTACATAAATTTGCTTATAATATGGATTTTAAGTATTTCATTGTATATGGTAATCCAATAATTTTAATCTTTTGATTTTAATTAAAAAATTATTATGTATAAAAAATATATATATAATTAAAATCAACAGTTAAAATTACTAAATTTATCTTACATTATTTTATCACACCTGAACCGTTTTCTAAAGTATATATACTTCTCTTTTAACTAATGATAAGTAAAAAAATTATGTTAATGAATGAAGACTCTTGTCAAAATAAAGCTAAATGATATATTTAACTACATCTAAAACACGTGATGAATAAAACGATTAGAGATAGGGAATGATGAAGACAATGCTAAGGCCTAAGGTCTCATTTTGAGACATATGTATAGTGTCAAACAATTGCAAAATAAGATAAACGTGATAACCAATATTCAAAATTAAACAACACTCAACCATGCATGTGAAACATCAATAATTTTCGTTATCTTTGTTCTCAAATTTCATTTAATTTCCTTGTCCGATTATTCTAAACTTATCGGGATATAAATAAAGCTATATAAAAGGTTCAATAATTTATGACAATATTTATGTACAAAATTACAATAGCAATAATTTTATTTACACACCAAAATTAATCACTAAAATTTATATATTAAAATATAAAATACATATGAATGATAATGGCGATTAATTAATATATATTTATTAGAAGATGGATTTATATAACTTTGCGTTACTATACGCTATTTGGAGACGTTTTGGAAAAGTGAGTTGGATTGATACAAGTACATTAATGAAGTTTTTGGGATTTTTTAGATCTAATGAGTTTTTTAGTCCTTCCTTATATTATATTATTGGTGATGTGTCGGCAAGTAAAATCAAAAGTAAAATATTTACATAAGAAGATAAACTATAAAAATAATAAGTTGAAAATATAATTTATTTATATACTTCTTTTTATTAATTTAAAATTTTTAAATAACACTACCGAAAAAACTGGTAATAAATAGCGGCAGATCAGATTTGTGGCGGCGGTTTTTCTGAAAAATGCATTGTGTGGGATGGTTCTATGAATGCAGTTATTTTTAATTATATTGCTAGGTGACCAATAAAAATTCAGCCAATATCAGTCAATAATTTAAATCGAATGTTCTATTTTTTTAGATTTTGGATGCTTTGTTTCTAAAAAATACAAAGTTGGCTTATTATTAGTTCCTTTAGGTTTCGGATATTCTATAATTTTATTATGAATATTCTATAAAAAATAATTATGAATATTCTATTTTTTGTTGGCTGATTTATTAGTTAGAATAATATTAGTTATCTATATTTTCCCTTATACATTATCCATACATATGTTAAATGAATAATTTATTACGTTAACGAAACAGAACACACTTGCATATTACATATCATTACTCTTATATTATGTCTCTTTAGCATCTGATCCTTTTCTTTAACTCTTGCATCTACATTAAAGCAGAATTAATTCGTCCATTATTAATTTGTTAATGTAGTTAATTACATCAACATGCATGGTTGGTAGGCTATTAACTTAAATTAATACTAAATTTGGCACGAGTCTTTCACTTTAACAAAGAGTGGTCCTCACTCCTCCTCATAGTATCTTCAATTTACTTTTTCAGCAATTCTTTTATTCTAAAACCCTAAATTTTATTCTTCAAGCTAAATAAAATAATACTCTGAATATCAGCATAGTTGTGTAGTTTTTCTTAATCTAATTTAGTTTATATATCACAGAACTATCAAGTTGATTTGTTTAATGTTAAAATAATTATTATTTTTTAAGCATTGAGACTCTTGTTTTTTGAGTTTTTCTATAGATAAAAAAAATGAGAAATAATGAAATACTAGATATATAAGTTATTTATGTAAATAAATCTAATTAAATCATTTTTTCTACGTCTGTGTCTCTTTTTCCCTCTATCTTCTTTGACTAAATTTGAATAGTTTTTGTTGAATTGGGACTAACTTAGTTAAATTTAGTTAACAAACTTATACACTTAATATTTCTAAAAATAATAAACATCACTTTTTAAGCTAGCTATATATAATCCAAATGTTAAAATACTTTTTAAAACATTAATAAGCTAGATGACTTGGCCTAATACACGTTCTCTTGGTTGTTGAGGGGAGAAAGGAACTTCCTTTGAAAAATGATTACCTAATCAAAAAATTTTGTAGTTAATGGGTGGCATGTGTAGTTATTATTTTATTTATTACCAAATATAAGTGGATCAAAATTATATGTGGATAACTTTTTTTAATAAAAAAAAATTATATGATCCTTTTGTTTAAGAGTAGTTGACTATAGAAACATAGAGGTTGGGTTGTCATGATCAATCTGCAGATTTTATTTTCTTCCATCTGTTTTTGAGCACCATTTATGAAAAGCTAAGTAAATGCATGGGTAGGTATATATTGTTCATTATTCTCAAAATTGGAACCATGGATTAAACACATATATAATATATTATATATATACAGATAATATTAAGTTCCCATAAATACATATATATCTTATATTCTAATACTTAAAATACAATTAACGATATTATTAGAATTGAGATTAGATGAGTCTAACTCAATCTCAAAAGTTATTTTATGAAGTGAGATATATATGGTATCAGAGCCTATCTAATTTTATATTGTTGGGCCACCATCTATTCATGTTCACGCTTTAGATCAAAAGTCACACATCTACGAAGAATATAAACTCTTAAAAGTTTATAGATGTGAAACATCACTCACCCCATGAATTAATTTTTGGGATATTTTTGTAGAGGTGGAAGTTGTAAAATAGGTATTATTAGCAGAAGTGGAAGAAAAAGAAAATGCTGCAGAAAGTGATGAAGAACAAATACAGCAGTGATGTATTAGAAAACTCTCAGTCAACAATGAAGAGTGAAGAGAGTCAGAGAGAAGATTCTAAACTTCTAACCTCTACAATAGATTGTGCTAACTATATATATACTGACTATACTCACTATTGCAACTAATAGAATAAAACTATCTACTAACTAAAGAATGAAACATTCAGTATCCTCCAATATTCCCCCTCAAGCTGGAGCATGGATATCAAGCATGCCCAGCTTGGAGATAATGTCAACAAACAGTGCTAGAGGCAGTGCCTTTGTGCAAATGTCTGCTAGCTGCTCACGGGATCGAACTGGAATAAGATGAATGTGACCATCTTTCACTTTTTCACGGACTTTGTGGCAGTCTACTTCGATATGCTTCGTCCTTTCAAGAAAATTGGGATTAAGCGCAATTTGAAGGGCAGATTTGTTATCGCAATAAAGCAAGGCTGGTTTCACATGACTAATACGAAAGTCTTGTAACAGATAGTTGAGAGCTAAAATCTTACAAGTAGTTGCTGCCATGGCTCGATATTCAGCCTCGGTGGAGCTTCTGGACACTGTATCTTGCTTCTTTGATTTCCATGAAATCAGAGAATCACCTAAGTAAACACAATATCCTGTAACCGAGTGGCGTGTATCTGGGCATACAGCCCAGTCCAAATCGCTGAAGGCCTTGAGGTAAAGTTCTGAGGTTGCCGGAAAGAATACTCCCTTTCCTGGTGCTTGCTTGAGGTAACAAAGGACACGAAGGGCAGCATTGTAGTGCGACTGCATTGGAGCTGAGAGAAACTGGCTAACGGCAGTGACAACATAAGCTATATCAGGGCGTGTGTTTGTTAAGTAGAGCAATCTCCCAATCAACCTTCTATATGTAGAGATATCATTAAATGGAGTGTCATCATCCTTCTTAAGCTTCAGATTCTGGCACATTGGGGTTGTGGCTGATTTGCATGCTAATAAACATGCATCTTTAAGGAGCTCAAGGCAGTATTTTCTCTGACAAATGGTGATTCCTTTGGAGCTTCGGGCCACTTCAAATCCAAGGAAAAACTTCAGTGTACCCAAATCCTTGATTTTGAACAAATCATCAAGGTTCTGTTTGACCCACTTTATCTCGTGTTCATCATTTCCAGCTAATACCATATCATCAACATAGACTAGAAGAGCAGTAAATAAATTGTTAGATTTAGACTTAGTGAAGAGAGAAGTGTCATATAGAGACTTTTTAAGCCTACAAACTTGCCCAGGTTTCGGTGGTGTAATACCTTGAGGAACTGCCATATAAACTTCTTCGTATAAATCCCCATGCAAAAACGCATTGTTCACATCTAGCTGGTCCAAGAACCAATTCTGTGTTGCTGCAAGTGCAAGGAGAAGTATAACAGTGCCAATTCTCACAACTGGCGAGAAAGTTTGTTTGAAGTCAATCCCTTCAGTTTGTGTAAACCCTTTTGCCACTAAACGCGCCTTATACTTGTGTAAGCTCCCATCAGCCTTGAGTTTAGTTTTATAAACCCATTTGCAGCCTATGGTATGTTTCCCAGGTGGAAGATCAACAAATTCCCAGGTCCCAGTTTGAGTAAGAGCAGAGATCTCGGCGTTCATGGCCTTGATCCAGGCATCCGATGAGCAAGCCTCCCTATAAGACTTAGGTTCTTCTAAGATGGAGAGATTGAGGATGTAGTGTTTATGGGAGTTTCCTGACCTGGAGTAAGACACATGATTTGATAAAGGATACCTGATTGAAGAGTCATTGGATGATGATGTTGAAAGATTGGCTATGTTGCAGTGAAAATCTTTTAGATAGTTTGGTAGTTTCCTATATCTGGTCGACCTTCTTAGAGGTGCATTGTCAAAGGAAACATCTTCATCTAATTCTATATCAACTATATCATCTTGTGAAACACATATAAGTTCAACAGTGGTGGCTGAAGGTGCTTGTGGTGAAATTTCTACGTGTTGTGTGACTAGTGGTTGTGTAGATGTAGTGTGTGAGTTATAGTTAAAAAATCAGTAGAGACAATATGATTATCTATAATCATAGGAAGTGGTTCAGATTGTGTAGAGGGTGTGTGAAAAGGAAGCACATTTTCATTAAAAGTAACATTTCTAGAGATTCCAATATTACCAGAAGTTTGATCATAGTATAGGAAACCTTTCACTCCAGACCTATGTCCCAAGTAAACTGTTGCCTTAGCTTTAGGATCAAATTTCTTTCTATGAGCACTCAAAGTTGAAACAAAACATAAGCAGCCAAAAGTTTTGATGAAACTAATATCAGGTTCTTTTGAAAAAAGTTTGAAAAAAGGTGTGTTTCGATCAAGAACTTTTGTAGGCATGCGATTTATGAGAAAAACAGCATGTGCAATAGCATAATTCCATAATTCAGAGGGCAAATTAGATTGAAAAACAAGTGCTCTAGCAGTAATTAAGATATGTTGGTGTTTCCTTTCCACTACTCCATTCTGTTGTGGAGTTTCAATGCATGACTTTTGATAAAAAAATTTCAGTGCTTTGAAAAAAAAAAAAACTCTTTAGATTGAACTCTGGTCCATTATAAGACCTAATATACTTTACTTTTGAATCAAATAACCTTTCACTCATGGTAACAAATGCTTGTAAATGAGATGCAGCCTCAGATTTTTGTTTCAAAAATAAAACCCATGTGTGCCTAGTAAAATCATCCACCACTATAAGAAAGTATTTATGACCGGCCAAAGATTGAACACTATTTGGACCCCAAATATCCACATGTAGTAATTCAAAAGCTTTAGTTGTTTTTATTGAGCTGGAGGTAAAAGACAATTTTTTTTGTTTAGCTAAAGGACATATATCACAATGTGAATGTTCTTTAGGAACAGAAACAAAAGAAAATTTCTTATTAAGAGAAATCAATTTCTCCTTTGACAAATGACCTAATCTTAAATGCCAACACAAAGAATCATCTACCACCAAGTTTACTGAAGATTTATTGAGTTGCTTGTGCCCTTGCAGCTCATATAGCCCATTTCTTTCTCTACCATATCCAATCCTCTTCTTGGTTTGACGGTCCTGTATGTCACAATCAACATCAGAAAATATGCATAGACACCTAAGAGATAGAGTTAATTTTGTAACAAAAATTAGATTGAATTTGAAACTAGGTAAGTAGAGGACATTTGTAAGGTATAGATTTTCTGTGAATTGGACAGAACCAGAGATATTGGATATAAATTGAGACCCATCAGGAAGCTTGACTCGAATTGGTTGTATTTGTTTGTGAGATGTAAATGCCTCTAATGAACTACACACATGGTTAGTGACACCAGAAGCAAGTGGCATCAGGAAGCTGTTAATTCAAACAATTTTGTGGAACAATTGAGCACTATGGTTTTCATACCTGAAGGAACTTGCTTTTTCTTTTGACTAGTAGACACTTGAGAGACTTGGTTGACAGTATGTGTTTGAGGTGAAGGCGTATTTGAGGCTTGTTGCATATGAGACTGTAGCAAGACCATTAAGCTCTGAATCTGATCTTTACTCAAACTTAGATCTGAAAATTGTTGAGCTTCTACTTGGTGACTGTCCTCATTTTCATCATCCATTGAGACAGTCAAGTTAGCAGCTGTTGATCTCCACTTTTTCTGATTCGGGGGATATCCATGCTTCTTGAAGCATACATCTACTGTGTGACCAGCTTTTCCACAAAAAGAACACATCTTGTTGATCTTGCCAAACTTAGACTTATTGAAGTTTTTGCCCACTTCATTAGAGCCTGAATTGCCACGGCCATAGCTGACTGAAGCTAGTACTTTGCATTCATCAGGGAATTCTATGCTAAGTTGCCTCTCTTGTTGCACAACAAGACCAAATACTTTGTTGATTGGAGGAAGTGGATCAAGTAACAATATCTGAGAACGAACTACAGAAAACCTATCATTGAGACCTTTCAAGAATCTCATGATAAAATCTTGCTCCCTGTAATCTTTGCAAGCACATTGCAGTCCACACGAGCACGGATTTATGGGTCTAAAATTTTCAATTTCTCCCCAAATTTTCTTTAATTGAGTGAAGAAGGAGGTGACAGAATTGGTACCTTGCTTCAATGAATATAATTCTTCGTTCAGGTTTGCTAGCCCCATGTGACTCCCTTGAGAAAACCTTTGTTTCAATTCAATCCACAAATCCTTTGCACTCCTCACAAATAGCACGCTCTGTGCAATTTCAGTGCTTAAACATCTAAGAATCCAATTCCTGATGAATGTATTATATGCTCCCAAATGGCTCTCATAGGATCCCCAACCGTTGGTTCAATTATTGTGCCGTCCAAGAACCCTAACTTGTTCTTGGAATCCAAAGCCATAATCATAGCTTGAGACCAAAAATGGTAGTTCGTTTCTGTTAATTGTGTCGAAATCAGCATTAATCCGGGATTCTCGCTCGGGTGCAAGAAATAAGGGCTCATCGGGTTAGCTATTGCAGCAGCTGCTGGATCGAGCATGTTGTTACGGATTCCTCCTCCTATGTTTGATTCTATTGTGTCCTCCATGACCGTTCAAGATTTACTTCAATTATCTCTCCAATCCCGTTGATCGGAACACACTATTCTTGATCGGTGAAATGAAGATCTAAAACAGTGCTCTCATCAAACTCTATTGTGAAGGTTCAAGAAGAAATAACCAAAGAATCAACGTGATAAACGATCTCAAATAGGATCTCTAGTGAGGCAAAAAATAAGATCTTTGCAGATTCTACAAAGTTCCAGAACAGGCAGAAGAAATTAAAGAAAAAATGAAAAAGGAATCTTCACGAGCAGTGAAGAGATGATAAGAGAAAAATCAGAGTTGATAAATCTGATACCATATTGAATCAATCTACAAAAGCGAAAGAAAAAGAAAATGCTGTAGAAAGTGATGAAGAACAAATACAGCAGTGATGTATTAGAAAACTCTTAGTCAACAATGAAGAGTGAAGAGAGTTAGAGAGAAGATTCTAAACTTCTAACCTCTACAATAGATTGGGCTAATTATATATACTGACTATACTCACTATTGCAACTAATAGAATAAAACTATTTACTAGCTAAAGAATGAAACATTCAGTATCCTCCAATAATTATGTTAAAAATTCTCCAAAGAATTATTTAGAAAATTCCAAAAGCTAGAATAGAAAAGTTGAAAATTCCAAGTTGAGTGATGTTTAATTTGCATTGCTACGCATACATATGCTCTCGTGTGTGGCATTCATTCATGGAGGGTCGTAGGCAAAGATATTGTTGATTTGTTGTATCTTTGTGTCATGTTTTCTGTTGGGATTGTTGACACAAACAAACACGTCATAAATGACTAAGCAAGCTTATTCATCTTCAATTAAATTAATTTCTAATATAATTAGCTAAAGCTTGTGTAATTTGATATTACTAAAACATGAGATTATTCTATTCCATGCAAAATTTGGGGGAAAAAAGAGGTAAAAAAAAAAAAAAACCTTCTTATCCAGTTTTTTAAGGAAAAAGTATGTGTTAAAGGCATTTTGGAATAACTGGGTTTACACCATCAATTCAAACATGTGTTTTATAATAAACGAATTTAATATAGATGTGCATGTAATTTGTAATATCAAAACTTAAAAGTATGTAGAAAAGCTGCAATGAAATATATGTTTAAAAAAGTAATATATGCTGTCAAATAAATATTGCAACTTGTTGCTTTAAGACTTTACAGATCAAGTTTTAGAAATTTAAAATAAATAAACGCAATCATTTTAAAATTCAAAAGTATAATACTAATTAATATTTAACATAGCAAAACTGTCGGGGAGATTTTAGAGGAGGAACCAAAGTGAGAGAATATAAGATGAGAAGACACCACATCCAATTCAAAACCTTAAGGTATTAAGTAAATGGGTCTCTCATCTTATAAACTCATCATTTCTTCTTGTTCTCAAAAATGTGGGACTAACCCTTCATACTTGAACATGAACAATCTTCCCCTCAAATGTGAGTTTCCACATCGAGCACAACTCTCCTAGTTCCTTCACCATATTGTGAATATTCGTCCATCACATCGCCGCACATAAATACTCCTTAAAATCAGGCCAATCAACCACCGGCTCTTATATCATTTGTTGGCCCACCTTATGAGGCAAAATCGTCGGAGGACTTTAGGAGAGGAACCAAAGTGAAAAAATATAAGATGAGAAAACACTATATCCAACTCAAAATCTTAAGGTGCCAAGTAAATAGATCTTTCATCTTATAAATTCATCAATTCTTCTAATTCAACCTTGAAGATCAACGCAATGTCTTTAATTTTATAAACAATAGGAATTTAAAGTGGATAAAGAATTTCATAAGATCCCAAAGATCTTTCTAACAGCTAGGACTAGGAGGAACTAATATATATGTCCTGTAGTGGGCCAACGGTTCTTTGTAACCTGGCATATCAATTTATCTAAGAATCGATAGGTATATTATGAGAGATTTTCCAGTTACCACTTAAATTTAAATTTAAATTTAATTTAGTGTAATCAATAAATATAATCAATTATAATATAATATAATTGTAATATTTAAAAAGTATATATGTAAAATATATAGATACAAGATAAATAAGATGTAAATTATATAAGTTACGGATAAAAAATATTTTATGGCTATATATCAGTCAAAAAAAAAAATTTTGCTAATCACCTAATGTTATTTTATTATTATATTAATAGTTGATTTTAATATATATATATATATATATATATATATATATATATATATATATATATATATATATTTTATAATAATTTTATA
>JASCZI010242983.1:3002-14627 GCA_036250425.1 Stylosanthes scabra
AATACTAGAAAGTTTGCTTGAGTTCATAGACAGAATTCTTTAATTTGAGTCCATATCCTTATTGTATCTTGAAATACAATTTTATGACGCAAAATATCAATTATCTCAACATTACTATTGAGAAACAATTCCTTATATGTATCCACTTTTACTGTAACTCAAGATCAAAATATACCATAATTATCATTATGATTTTAAATGAGTTTTTCCAAGAAACTGTAAAAAAAAATCTCTTTGTACTCTAGCGCCTTACTTTTGCGATGAATCCTTTACAACAAGGTATGCTTTATATCCACATTACCTTGGGTAATTAGATGGGCTTGTTGTTATCTTTAATGAATTTAAATTCTTTACTTATGACACTAGTACATAATACTCTAGCATTTATTCTTAGGAATACTATCTTTGAATCGATTCATTATTCACATGGAAATTTGAGAATTACACTTATTTATTACCGCATGTATTTTCTATCAATTGGCCAAACACCAATCATTCTGTGGGCCTATTAGTGATTGCATAATTAAATAGAAAATAAGCATAGGGTTCGATGATTATTATTTGGCCAGACAATAAACTTCCTTTGGCCGATTATTGTCCGCATAAATAAAAGCATTGATTCATTCTTAATTATCCAAGTGTATAATTATCTTTAATATGCCTGTAATTCTGCCAAATATAGATCTTCCTTTGGGCCGACCAATATTCGCATGAATTATAAAATAAATATTCCTAATATTTCAAAATAAATCGATTTTCACAAAAGAGGCTACTTTGGTAGCATAATGTTCAACCAATTTACTCAAAAAAAAAACTTATAAAATAGATGATGATAATATTATAAATTGTTACTAATTTCCTTATGTAACAAAACCATATGTTTATACTGCAAAACAATAAGACACAATATAACAACCATATAATATTGTGTATTCCCAATAGTTATACATATATTTTCCGAACAACAAAACTGAACTCCAAGTATACCTTAAAGAAATCAAGTTCGAAACATCAATTAATTATGAATTAAATATATTCATGTCTTTAGATCCTTACCAAATAAATAAATAAATAAAATAACCAAATAAATAAATAAATAAAATATGACTTGATAAACAAGTACTCTGAAATTTATTTATTTATTTCAATAATGCTATTTGAACAAGTGATTTAACAACCAAGTGGTTAACCAAGTAAATTATCAATAACACCACCACTCTCACTCCAAAGCGCGTACACACGCGCTCTTTCCAATTATAGCACCAGCGCCTTCGTCGTCTTCTTCCTCTTTCGTCGTCGTCTTCTTCTTCTTCCTCCCCCATCGTTGTCGTCGTTTTCTTCCAATTCATCTTTCTTCGTCGTCGTCTGCTTCCCCGTCGTCATCATCGTCTTCTTCTTCTTCTTCTTCTTCTTCTTCTTCTTCTTCTTCTTCTTCTTCTTCTTCTTCTTCTTCTTCTTTCATGTCTGCAATTTTTTCTTCGTCTTTGTTGTTGTTGTTGTTGCTGTCGTCGTCATTGTTGTTGTTGTTGTTGTTTCTGCTGCTGTAAAATGTACACAAATATAAAACTATACTGCACCGAAATAAAAAGCTAAAATGTATACAAATATAATACTAAAGTGCACCGAAATAATAAGGAAACTATGACAATACGGTAAATCAATATCTCACACACTGCACCGAAATATAAAGCTAAAATGTACACAAATATAATACTAAACTGCACCGAAATAATAAGAAAACAAATAGCAACACCTTAAATCAATATCTCACAAACTCCACCGAAATATAATACTAAAATGTACACAAATACGAAGCTAAAATCCACCGAAATGACAAGAACACATTCAAATCTGAAATAATGCAATCAAAACTAAGTCAAACCTAATAGCAACAAAGCTAACACAAAATGTACACAAATATTAACCTAGAGTCCACCGAAATAATAGGAAGGCATTCAAATCTCAAATTATGCAATCAAAACTAAATCAAACCTAATAACAACAAAGCTAACACAAAATGTACACAAATACTAACCTAGAGTCCACCAAAATAATAAGAAAACGACAGCAAACACGTTAAATTAATATCTCACAGAATGCACCGAAATATAAAGCTAAAATGTATACAAATATAATACTAAACTGCATCGAAATAATAAGAAAACAAATAGCAACACGTTGAATCAATATCTCACAAACTCCACCGAAATATAATGCTAAAATGTACACAAATACGAAGTTAAAATCCACTGAAATGACAAGAACACATTCAAATCTGAAATAATGCAATCAAAACTAAGTCAAACCTAATAGCAACAAAGCTAACACAAAATGTACACAAATATTAACCTAGAGTCCACCGAAATAATAGGAAGACATTCAAATCTCAAATTATGCAATCAAAACTAAATCAAACCTAATAACAACAAAGCTAACACAAAATGTCTACAAATACTAAGCTAGAGTCCACCGAAATAATAAGAAAACGACAGCAAACACGTTAAATCAATATCTCACATAATGCACTGAAATATAAAGCTAAACTGTACACAAATACAAAGTTAAACTCCACCAAAATAAATGCAACACAGAGAACACAACAGAAAGCTATAATGTAATAAGAACAAAGTTGTGAAAAAGTAAATTGATTCAAAAAACAAGTAAAACATGTTCTGTATTTTGAAATATAAACTTGTATTGTACACAAATATTATTCAAAATTGTACACAAATAATATTTAAATCTGTACAAAAATATAAAGGTATATTGTACCGAAATAAAAAATAATAATATACAGAAATAAAATCATCATCATCATCATCATCATCATCATTCTATTATTATGTTGCATCTTATGTTGCATAATCCCTGTAAAAAAATCCTAGCTGCCTCAAGTGATTCAAAAAGCATGCCAACCTTTGACACATACTTGTCATCAACATCACGTAAAAACTGCAAAACAGTATATAAATATGTTACTAATAGCAACAAAGCCAACACAAAATGTACACAAAAAATATCCCAGAATCCACCGAAATAATAATGAACAGAATCAAATATCAAATAATTCAATCAGAGATCAACCAAACCTAATAGCAATAAAGTCAACACAAAATGTACACAAAAATAACCTAGAATCCACCGAAATAATAAGAAAGATATGCAAATCTTAAATAATGCAACCAGAGATCAATCAACCATAATAGCAACAAAGCCAACACAAAATGTACACAAAAAATAACCTAAAATCCACCGAAATAATAAGAAAACAAAAGCAACACGTTAAATGAGAATCTCACATAATGCACCAAAATATAAAGCTAAAATGCACACACATACATAGCTAAACTCCACCGAAATATATTCACAACTAAACTAACACGGAAAACTCCACCGAAATAAATCACATTCTTAAACAAAAGCCAAACTAAAATCAACCGAAATAAATGCAACACAGAAACGCAGTAGAAAGCAATAATCTAAGAACAACAAAACTAAGCAACACTAAATTCGAAAAAGATGTAAAACCTGTCATGTATTCTCTGATTCACATGAAGGATCCGATTCCAATTCCATTGATGGATCTGAACAAGAAGCTTCTATTCTACAACAACGTAAATCGCAAATTCAGATATCAAATCAACCAACGAAAAACGAAGAAGAAAACCATGACAATGATATCAATCAAATCAAATCAAAATTTAACAACAAGAATGAAAACAGAAATCTAACAACAGAAGAACAAGATGAAAATGAATATGAAATCTAAGAAAGTTGCAGAATTCAAAATCAAATGTACCTCACGTAAAAAGATAGAGAACGACGCAGAGGAATGCAGAGGACGACGCAGAGGCAGAGAAGAATGTTGTAGAAAATTTTGAAATCAAGATTGAATCACGAAGATGAAATCGAAAACGTTCCAGAGAACGTTTGAGAAGAAGAAGAATGAAGCTGAGAAAAGAGAGAACGAAAGAAAAATGCAAAACTGAAATGGGTGGAAAAAAAACTAATTGTAATAATAAGAGGAAAGAGAAGCGTGGATGAATTTACTTGGTTAACCACTTGGTAGGTAAAACCACTTGTTCACCTAGAATTATTATATTTATTTTAACTTTATGAAAAGAATCTATATTGTTAAACAACATAATTTTGGATCAAACAATAAGAGAATATAGATGAACCTTCTTTAAAACCAGAATATATAACAAAATAAGGACACTGAATTCAAATTTAAATCATACATATATGAA
This sequence comes from Stylosanthes scabra, assembly GCA_036250425.1. Classification (NCBI taxonomy): domain Eukaryota; kingdom Viridiplantae; phylum Streptophyta; class Magnoliopsida; order Fabales; family Fabaceae; genus Stylosanthes; species Stylosanthes scabra. The sequence continues at coordinate 7,253 of JASCZI010242983.1, forward strand.
ACCACAATCCCAATTGAACTTACAATTGGTATATCTATAATTAATCATTATTCTTACATGTTTCCTTTATGTACTCGAGGAAGAAACAACATAATACTTATTATTATTATCTAACACTAAAATTAATATGGATCAATACAAGATAATAACTACAATGACAAGAAACACCAATTAAAGGAATAATGCCCAGAACAAAGGACTAAATGACAATTTCATCAATGGCCTAATAATCACGCAAAACCAAAAAGATTTTTTTGCCACCAAAAAGGGGTTCTGTCAAATATGTGCAGAATCAATTACCAGAGATCAAATTCTTTTGATTGTATGAATCAATAATAAAAAAAAAATTGAAAGTAACATTTAATAGTACACAAACCGAATCCATGCAATATGTGTGCATATTATACATATGACCAGAATTACGAAAGTAGTACACCTCATGTACTAAGAAGAAATAACAAAATAATTACTTTATGTTAAAATAATATTTATGGTTAAATACAAGAACCTAATCTGAAATAAAATAAATAAACCCAAAAAAAGGCAATTCATATTACATGAGCAAACAGTAAAACAGTATGTATGTAATAAACCAAGAAATTTATTTTGAAGGGATCAGAATACTAATGTATTCATGTACTCACAAAAATAAAAAATACATAAAACCAAATATCCTTAATGACTCAAACACAGATGACTCTGATATCACTTGTTGGAATTCTTGGATTCCCAAACCCTAGGACCATCCATGTCAAATCATTAAGAAAGAAATACCCGAGTGCGGAAGCGTACCTGAATACATAAGCATGATTCTGGATTTTGATTTGTTATTCCTAATCTGATTGTGGTTCTTGGTCTTCCTCAACCATAGCCTTCTGTATCTCTAATAGGGCTGAATAGCAACTCTTTGATGGGGAAGGATTGTAAGTGACGGCTTAGGTGTATTGGGGACCATAACCCTGAAGCTCTATTTATATTGGGCTATTAGCACCCATTAAATCCTGAAGGCCTAATGAAATAGATAGTATTGATTTTATTCTCATTAGACCCAAATCGATAAGTAATCTTGACTTATTCCTTTTAGTATTTAAACCAATAATGAGACCACTTTATATAAATCAAAATATAAAATAGCTAATATGATTATACTTAATTATATATATGTATATAGTCCAAAAGATAGATTAAGAAAATAAAATTTTCTAACATCACAGAAATGTCTGAAGAAAGCAATAATGAAGTGTGAACCACCCACGTAAAAAAAGAGATAAAGATATTGCATCTGAAGCATCTCTTAATATTATTGTAGAGTGATGTAAGCGCTTAGGTCATAAGGCACCAATAATGTAGTTAGTGCAAGTTAGTGAAAAATGGTGTAAGCAATGACGTCATAAGAAGGGTAAGGATGAAAATTGTCCATCAGACCCAACCATTATAAATAGAGTGTTAAGTCATATGTAAGGGGCATAAGAAAACAGAAAGCAGGAGACTAAGAGTACTCGAATGCTAGGAGAGCAAGGAGGAAGTTGCCGAGGCAATTCTGTAGTCTGACACCAAAGAATTTCCTTAGAGGAAAATATTTTAAGAAACTCCCCTCTGGAATTACTAGTTAAAATCTCCCCTCTGGAGATAAAACATCATACATAAGATATACTAAATAAAAGAATTTTTTCTCTAGAAAGGTACATCTTAATCTTAGTTTTTTACTTTTCATATGAATTATCTTGAAAATTTAGAAATTACAGAAGAATCTAATTATTATAAAATAACTGTATTATTAGATAATGAAAAACAAGCTGTTTTAAAATCAGAATTGGATCGTAAATCAAATGAAAACTTTGATAAACAAAACTTTTTCAAAGATTTATTTATCAAAAAAATATAACATATTATGGAAAAATTCAATTTGAAGCACCAATAAAAATAAAATTTGCTAATGGAGAACTTGAAATAGCCTTAATAAATGATGAAGAAATTAGTAAACAAATTGAAAAAATTAAGGATCAACATAGAAGATCTAAGATTGGATGGATACATATTAGCACTATACAAATATTACTCAAATCTACATACATGAAAGGAATTAATTCTTCAGTAAGTCTAGCAATTTGTGATAAAAGAATTATTGATCCTGTAGATCAAATAATAGGAATTGTTTATGGAAATCTGGCAAATGTAAATGTTAAATTTAATACTCATATTGGATACGCTATACCTTTATCAACTAAAAATCTTGAAAGATCAATAAGTTTAGCTTATAAATTTCATAGAAAATATTTAATGGAACAAAATGATGAAGCATTTTCAATTACATATATGCTATAAACAATGCTTTAACCAATAGTCATCATAGTATAATATTAAAAAACAAAGAACAAATTTATGTTGTTGAATTATTTAAAAAAATTGTTAAAACTGAAATACCAAAATATAAAGCGATTGTAAACCCAACTTCTTTATTAATAAAAGATTCTTCTAGAAGTTCCTTTTCATCAAATCTTCAGATTAGAGAATCTAAAATTAATAGCCCTTTAAGCTTATCTAATTTAAAAGTTCAAGAAAATAAGGATTTTGATATTAAAGAATTAATTAAAAAAAGTTGAAAAGCTTAATGAGATTTTAATTCAGAAACTATGAAAAATAATAAAATAATGTATATTATAATTGGAGATGAGGTAATAATATCTATAACTATATACGAAGAGCTTTATTCATAAAAATAATGACAATCAATAAAGAAGAAATATATGTATCTTATCAAGATAAGAAACAAGAACTCTTTGAAAGAGCAAATCGCTTAAAAGATTTAGGGTTTTTTGAAATAAATAGAGAAGTTTTCGAAACTTTAACAAAAGCATATAAGAATCTTCAGCAAGAAGTTATAGAATTAGAAAAATTAATAGAATCATTGGAAAATAATCATGAGGCTATGACAGAATGTGCATAAATTTTAACAAATTATGACAGAATTGTATAAAATATTGCTTATTTAATGGGAATAATTATTATTAGAATAAAAAGGTTTTTAGAAATTGAATCACAAGAAACTAAATGAAAAATAGATATAGAAAATGTTGATTATTATAATAGGGAACTAGAAGATTATTTATATGAAGAATAAAAAGATTATAATACCTTTAGATAAAATTAAAAGAAGATAAATTAAAAAACTTAAAAGAAGCATAAAAAAATTATGAAAAGAGCAAAGGAATTAAAATAAAAGGAAGAAGAAATTTTTAATGAAAGAATAAATCTTTTAATGCAAGCTACAGAAATAGAAGTTGATATAAAGAAAATAAAATGCCAGGAAGTTGATAGAGGACTAGAAGAAATAAAAGATTAGAAAGAAGAATTATTATAAGTTAATTAAAATTTTATGAAGAAAAGCTTGAAAATATTGAAAGTCACATTAGAAATAAAGAAAAAATTGAAAAATTTTGTAAAAAATATATTTGAATTTTAAAGAAAAAATTAGAAAAATATAATAAAGAAATTAAAGATTTCTATAAAAGTAATAGTTCTTTACTAAACTCTAAATCTTTATTAAATGACGATTTTTAAATTGGTATCTGAGCCAAAATAACGATTTATGAACAACATTTTAATATTATGGTAACGCTTTCTAAATTATCACGCTTTTCAAAAATATTCAAAAGTTACTTTACGGGAGAATGCACCTTTGTTTTATGTGCATGTATACTAGATACATGGGCACTGATACATGTTCACCATTTGATTGATTAGACACAATTTTTCTATGAACACGGCGACACATAAGTGGACATGAATTACATGTATTTGGTGTCTCTTTTTTTGCTAGACACTAATTTTAAGTATGTACACATTTTTTTTTACACATTTATTCTCATTATCTATCCTTATTTTCATTATTACCCTTCACATTTTTAACCTAAATCTATTTTTTTTCTTTTTTCCTTCCCTTCTCACCTTGTTCCGTTTCACGCCACCTCTCCTCTCCTTCTCCATGCAGTTACCTCACCTCCTCCTCTGCCTTCAATCACTCTTTTAACCATCTTCCACCATCTTCCCTCTATTTCTCTTTCTGACACCTTCCCTCCTTTTTTCCCCATTCCCTCTCTTCGCAAATCTCCTTCTCTTTGTTGCTGCTTTCACCTTCTGCGACGCCGCCCGCAACAACTTTGCTTCATCTATTCATTGAAGTATTCATTATTTTTTTAAGATCTTCTTTGTAGATCTGTTGGTGATGTTCTTTGCTATGTAGAAATCTACTTCATCTATTTGATTTTTTTTTATGAATTTGTATGTGTTTGATTCTATAATTTCCTCTTGTTTTGTTTAATAAATTTGTATTATTGTGGTTCTGTAATTCTTTTTTATATATATGGGAGAGAAGAATTGGGTTGAAGGAAGAAGATGAATGGATTCGAATGATGAAAATGAAAAAATAAAGAAGGGTAAAATAGACTTTTAAGAGTGATATGTGTTCTGTCTATATCATAAGTGCCAAACACATTTGTGTCTATATGTATGTGTATCTGTCTTATTGTTCATGTATTTGTGTCTCTGTCTCAACTTTTTGTAAACAGGAAACAAACGGAGCCTCATTGATCATTGCTAATCAAAGTATCAAACAAACCCACAATATTATTTTAACCGTGCCTTTCGTGTACGACTTCTTTTCATTATTTTAAGATTTTTCAATCAAATCAACTAAAGAATACTTGATTTTTTTTAGAGCCATGCTATAAAACCAGCACAATTTATTAGTTTTAACCAGCAAATAGCCAGCCATCATCTTTAAATGGGTTGAAATGAAAAAAACCCAATTGCATAAAAGAATATTAACCACATAAAAAATAATGCTGGCTGCTGTCTAACCAAAATAAAATCTGCTGGTTATTTTAACCGTGCCTTTCTCTATTGCTTTTTTAGCATTTTTTAGTAAAGGCGCCACTTAGTTATAGACGCCTAAAACAACTTTAATAAAAGTTTAAATGTTTTTTCTAATGAGTGTTTGACAAATTTCAGAATTTTTAAAATAGTCAAACAAAAAAAATTCATTATTGGTTTAAGTTTAACCGATTTTTATTTATTTTTTTATGAACCCATTCATAATCTCTCACAGCTGTGATATGTGCTTCTTCCTAACGACGTCCTTTGCCGCCATTTGTTGGTGTTCTCCACCGTTCTCCTAAATGATGTTGTCGCTATTACTCATCTGCTATGCTTCCGTGCTTTGCGTCTTCACCCTCCATCGCCTAGTCACTCATTTGCTCTGCTTCATCCTTCACCTCTTCTCGACTGTTGTCACTCTCGTCCTTTTCCGCTGGAAGTCGTTCTTCGTCTCTGCCTCATGCCTAATCGTCGTTCTCCGCCATTTGATGCATGAGCATCATTATTGTTGATAAAACCTCCTAATTCATGTTGTATTCTTCACCTAATTTACTTAGATTCATGCTAAAATTGGTAAAAATAGTAACAATTGTTAAGACTTGATTAATTATGATGAAACACTGGTGCTTTGAGTATTTTGTTGATTATTTATAGGAAAAATGGAGAAAGGAAGCTTGAGGAGCAAGAAAGGAAGGAATTGGAGCACTCTAGACAGAGCCCCCACGCCTAGGCGTCCAAAGCATCAGCTCAGGACCCAACCACCCACGCCTAGGCGTGGATGCCAACGCCTAGGCATCCCAAGTTCAGCTCTTGGCCAAACCACCCACGCCTAGGTGTGTATACCAACGCCTAGGCGTCGCCCATCAACCTCCAAGGACTCCAAGGTCACTCAAAGCCCACGCCTAGGCGTCCAAGTCCACGCCTAGGCATGGCCAAGCATCCTAAAGCCCAAGTATAGGCATCCAGAGCCACGCCCAAGCCTCCAGTGTCATCCAGAAGCCCACGCCTAGGCGCTAGAGAAGAAGTCTAGGCGTGGGAGGTCATATTTAAAGCATTTCAGAGCCAAGCCACCACCCAAAGTTCCACGCCTAGGCGTGGACACCAAAGTCTAGGCGTGGGAACTCCCTGACTTGGCAGAATTGGGATTTTAATTCTCAATGCTATTGTAATTCATTTTATCTCTTTTGTACACCTATATATAGATGGAAAACTTCACATTTTAAGTGCGTTTTTTGAATGTTCATGCATTCAAGAACCACATTCATACAATTCTTGAAGTCATTCATCATCATGAGTGGCTAAACTCTTTGAAGATTAAGGAAGAGGAGCTCTATTCTATCAAGCCAATGGATTAATCCAATTACATATTCAAAGGATTCTTCTTGTTCATCAATTATAGGATCAAGGAAACCGAGAGGTATAATTGGTTCTTACTTTGCTTTAATTTCTATATTAGTTCATGAGATTAAACATATTATTTGATGGTGTATGCATTGTCTTTGTTGATGTTTGATTGAATAAGTGACATTTAATTTGGTCTTGCATTGATCTTGATAGCATAAACTAGTTCAAGAACGATCTTTCATATGATTTCTTTGCATTAGAGATAATGTATTTGAATATGTACGACATTATATGAATCTGAATTTTTATCACATAGATGATTGATTTGCATCTTGTATGATTCTTTGTCATGATTGTTTAAAGATTCGGTTGTTAACGAATAATTGATCTTTCTTGTTTTGGATTGTTGAGTTCGAGAGAATAGGCATTCAAACATATTCAAGAATCATTCCATGTTACTTTATGTGACCTAGAGATAGGCATGTGATTTGATATGTATTAGAATCTTTGATGATTGTATGAGATTTTTATGTGATTGAATATGTGACATATAAATTATTTCCATGGATCTTGTTGATTGTTAGATGTTTAAATCATGATGTGTGCATTATCTTTTTGCTTGTTTGGTTAGTCAAGAGATTGATGATCAAGTAGGTTGAAGAGAAGCTAGATTGCTAAGAGATTAGGATTTAGTTATACTAGGATTCATGGTAAATTGTTGTAGAATATACTTGCAGAAAATTACTTGTTGATATTGGATTATGAAGTTGTGTTTATGAATATCTCCTATCCCTTAATGTTGTTTGGTTTTATTGAATCTTTCTTAATCTTTCTTTTCATTTTCTAAGATCTTGATTGTCATTTTTGCATTAGTATAGTTGTATGATTTTGTTAGATACATTCTTGCATTCTTTTGCATGATAAGTGAATTTCTTTGTTTGTTTCTTTAGTTTTTCTAAGTGTTGCATTATTGTCATATTGATTCATTGGATCTACTTAGAGGAACACTTGTTGGAAATATTGGTTAATGCCCTTTTTCTCGTTGGGAACGATATCCCACTCTTTTGTGGTACTACTTGATCCGATTCACTTGTCGGAGTGTCGCGAGTTCTTGTTTAGTTTGTTAAAAGAATTCGTACATCAAGTTTTTGGCGCC
>JASCZI010242990.1:0-16367 GCA_036250425.1 Stylosanthes scabra
AAAAGAAACTTATTACCAAAAAAGTTTGCATGTACTGGTCGAGGAACGGTTGAAATGTTCCGATTTTGATTATACGTTCGAGAATAGGAGTTGAGTCAATGTGATTGTCTCATTGTTTAATTTTTATCAGTCTTTCGGGTTTACCAATTGATGGTAAACCAGTCTAACTTAGTCAACAAATAAAGATAGACCATACGACGACGAGAAATGTTTGATATTGGGTGGTGTCCTATCGACTAATTGTAAATACCCAAAAGATTCTTTTGTTATAGATCAACTAGCAGCATTTGTAATTGATAATGATGTCGATGACCAAAATATATTGCTTAAAAATGTTGGGCAACAATCACGGTGAGCATTGGATCTACGATACATCAAGATGCAAAAGATAAAGATATTTAACTAAATTGCTACGATATGTTGAAGAGGTAGATAACATTAAGAAATATGTCTACGGCAGTTGCCTAGGTTAACCTGCACACATCTCTTCAAAGAATAAAGGAAGACAAGAGTAGGTCTACCAACATTATAAGTTACATCCTCGCCTTGCAGGTAACCACTGATAATTTATTCTATCTTAAGATTTTCTTTTAGGTATTTATTTTCATACGTTGTTTATCTTCTATTATGTTAGTATGCTTCAAAAGTGTTAATCCCCTAAAAATCTTAACTTTCTATGTATGTGAAAGTGTCACTCAATTCTCAATAATAGCAAAATGTTCAACATCACAACTTCTAGAGTGAAAAATTAAAGTAATGTAAAACAATTATTCTTTAAGTTGCTAAATAAATTTCATATGGTGACTAATAATAATGAAAGAAGCTTATTTATTTTATTTTATAAGTTATATTTTTAACCATTTTTTTTAATTAACATCAGGTTGTGTGGAAGCCTTACCTTGAGGAACGAACCACCAGCGGTGTATGCTTAATTGGTAGATTCATTACCATTGTGCTAAATATGTGCTAAATCATCTTCCTCATGTAGCACATAGGCAACTCCGTAATGGAGAGCCATTCTATAAACAAGGGTGACTCGATCCTCATTCGCATGTTAACATTAGATATAACTCGAGGCCTAGGACAACATGGATGAACCTACGTTTGACGCCGCGATTTTCTATAGAACTCAAGAATAACTCGTTTGATAACACCAATGTGCTTTCTTTTTAAATTATTTTCGTTTTTTCTTTATACATTTTTTCCTATTCCAATTAGTGTTTCCTTATAAATTATTTACGTTATTATTTTATATAGTTTTTCATATTTCCAATTAGTATTTAATAGAAAACTATTTTCCAATTATCATTGTTTCTACTCATGACATTGAAGTGCCTCTGAGGAACACTCAGATGGACATTAAAGTGTATGGGAAGTATCATCCGAAAAGTCAAGTAACCTCAACTGTAGAGGTGAGGGCATCATCGCTCAATTTCTTTCTTTAAAAAGTCTTTTTATCATAGTTAATCAATACATTAATATGCACAGTCAAGGTCAGGAAGGTGATATGTAAGGTTGGGTAGCAATTGGAATGCAGAATCCACAAAATTCAGTTTTCGAAGAGCAATAGCAAAGCGGTAGAATCCAATTTCTGAGGAAGATCAGGCAAAACCTCTAATAGCTTCCCACAGACAAATTTATTTGAATACATATTAAACCAAACCCTAAATAAATATGGCAATTTTTTTTTAAAAAAATAAAGGTAAGATACTGGAAGATGAGAGGAGAGAAACAGGAAGGTTTGCGCAGCCCGGCAAATAGAAGGTTGAAGTATAAAAGTTAAAATATTATTAAACATTTTATCTGTTAAAACATTGATTATTGATATTTTATCGTATATTTTTAAATATTATAAATCATTTTACAGAATTTAATAATATATTTATCAATTATAATAGATGTACATTAAAAATTAATTATTAAATTAACTATTTGTATAAAATATATATTAAAATATAAAATACAATTTAAAATAATTTAAACAATATATATATTTATATAAATATACAATACATATATCTATAAAATTATTTATTAAAAGAGAGGCAAAAATTAAATTTTAGAAGGGGCTAAAATAAACATAAATAAAATTTTATTATTAACAAGAAGATATGGAGTAAGAAGATATGGAATAACATAGTTCCGCCCCTGGAGATATGTTATATTCAGAAGACTTGGTTCAACATTTCAACCAATTTTTGTGATGCTGAATTTGAGGCATAATTCATTGAGAGATTATTAGTTGGACCGAAACTAAGAAGCAAGACACACGTCTTATTCTCGAGAATTAGATTGTGTTAATTGGATAGATAAACATTTAGTGTTTGTTTGAATGTCATTATTTAGCTAAAAAAAAATTTTTGATTAAAAAAAATATTTTTATGTTTTTTAGCATGTTTTGATAATTTTTAATAATAAAAGTAAAAACACAAGTAAAATTAAAAAAAACATTTTTTTCATAAGATGTTTTATACATTTTTTTAAAAAAAAAAATTTTACTATAAAAAAAGATGTTTTTAATATAGTAAATAAACAAAAAAAATACTTTTACATTATTATATCCAAACATAATTGATAAATAAAACGACATTATTATATGAGATATCCAAATATAAAATTACTTTTACTTTTACAAAAGATCTTTAAAAAAAAAATTTTACGAGAAGTTCGTTCAAACAAACCCTTAGTTAATTTAAAATTTAAAATTAATAATAATAAAAATCAAAATATTAGCTACAATATTAACTGCACTAGTATTTTCATCGACAATTTTTTGTACTTCTCTTTATAATTTTTTTTTTTTGGTATTTTTCTAATGGTGATTTTGTTATTTAGTGAATTTTTTTCTTAAAAACAAAAAGCATAAGGGAAAATTGAAATAGAAAAAATACACTATTATCCACAAATTTTTTTAAAAATAGTTATACTTTTTGTTAGCAATAAATTTGTACAGTACTACCACTATAATTTTATAAAATTTTGTTTTATTATTACATATAAAATCCACGATATAAAATAAAATGAAAAAATTATATGCATAAATTTTTTATTATTCAAGTTCATTCAAATATTTTTATTTTTATATTGGGTCTATTTTTTGTGTTATTATTCTTAACTAATGTTTTAAAATCGTACTTAATTTTATACTATGTATAAATATTTTTTGTGTTGTGTTTTAATTATTTTTTGTTTAAAATTAATTTTTTATTTACTCTGCAATGTATGATATATATGATTGAATATATGTACATTTTTTACGCTTAGCATGTATAAAATTAAATTTAACATAAAAACTCGATATTTTCTTTTAAAAAAAAAAAAATAACTTGTGCTTTTTACTTGTTAGCAATTATTTTGGATGAAAAATATAAAGAAAAAGCTATAAAGAGAAGTTTAAAAAATTGTAGATGAAAGGAAACATAAAATTATTTTTTTTAATTCTTGTTACAAACTCTAAAATTTTAGAATCTTGCATCAGAAAGAGAGAAGAAAAGTTGGATTGAGAAAAAATATTAGAAAAAGAAAACATACTACTGTACTTAATATTTTAATTTTTATTATTATTAAATTTAAATTTTAAATTAAATAAACAATAATTCTACGTGAAAAAGGGGTTTTGGCCAATTAGATGATTTTTTATACTAGTTGATATAGAAATAATATTTTATTTAGATTGCATTTAGTTGGCCAAAATCACTTATTCAAATAGCGTTCCCCTTAGATAAATACTTATCTATCCACGTTGCACAATTTGCACAATTTAACTGGAGAATTTAATTTTAGAGAGAGTAAGAAAATGTGCCTTGTTATCGGTGCGACTAATAATTTTTCATAATTCATACTACTTTAATTCACAAAGAAAGGTAAATTACGTGTTATAAGGATAGTCAAGTTGTGGTCATACGGAAAATTAATGAATACCAATAAGAAAGTTTTTTATCTGATTTTATTGTCCGTGAAAATTTTCGAACATAATAATCCCACTTCGCTAGAATAAACTATGAACTAAAGACCGCATGTGAATTACTCAGAGATCACTTTCATATTTATCAGTTAATATTCAAATTGTTCCCTTAAATATACTGTATTTTTTAAATTGGTTTGAACAAATTTTGTTAACCATCTTATTGTAAATATTGTAATCTTCAATTAAATTAATCTTAAAAATATTAAATCAAATAAAATAATTTAAATTATAAAATTATGCTAAATATACATCAAAATTAACTAATAAAATTAACCATTAATATATAATATATACTAAAATATAAAATACACAATAAAAATAATTAAACTAAATATTTTGTATTTTAATGTGTATTATACATCATGATTAATTTTAATCACCCATTTTAATGTGCAAATTGAACTATTCTAAATTATAATTTTATTTCATTTATAACATAAATTGTGTATTTCAAGGCATTTTATGCGCATGGAAAATTATTTAATTTTGTTCTCTAGTTCTATTTTGCCCGTGAAAACTAAAAAAAAAAAAAAAAAAAGAAGATTCCAGAATTTTAAAAAAAAAAAAAGGATAAAGAAGGAAGAAAAATTAAAAACCTGAGCAACGCAGCCACCAAGACCCATCCCTTCAAAAATCTGATGAAAAGCCAAAGCAGCAACGAGAGGCCTTATCGTGCAAACGTTTTGAGACATTCCCATCGTAACCCCAATTATCACCGAATGGAATATTATCCCAATCTCCAATACCTGAGAAACCATTTTTTGCTTCAACCTCAACAACGCTTCCTCCTCCACCGCCGCCGCAGATCCTTCCGACGCCACCGCTCCGCCGTTATCTCCGCCGTGACATACTGCTCCTCCGCCGCCGAGTTCGATTCTCGATTCCCCCAACGATGACTCCTTCTCGTTCGTCTTCACCGGCGCGTACTGTGCGTGCTCGACGTGAGAGCTTGCGACGAGATCCACGGCGAGTAGGGTTACGAGGCCGGAGAAGGGGAAGTCCCGCCAGGGATGGCGCGTAGCTACGCGGCAGTCGGCGAGTGAGGCGTACGCGTCGGGGAGGACGTGGACGAGTGAGGTAGAGAGAATGACGCCGGCGGCGAAGCACTTGATGAGAGCGACGGCGCGGTCGTACAGTGACTTTCCTTGGAAGAGGCGAGCGAGGAGGACGGGAGAGGACATGCCGAACATGCTGGTGAAGAAGATGACGAAGATGGAGATAAACTTGAGGTGCGCCGCCGCGGATCCGTCGCGGCATGAGGTTGCGCGGGAGAGGATGTCCGCTGCGCACGGTTGTGTCGACATGGCGGGATTGGGGGAAATGGAAGGGAAAATTAGGGGTTACGGTAGAAAGAGGTTTTAAGTTTTAAGTTGCAAGTGCGTAGGAGTGAATTATGAAGAAATTATGTATGTGGACCAGTTTTTGTTTTCATTGTTTGCTTTCTGCTTTTGGGTGCGATGAGTGGTGTGTGATGTGGAAGGGAATTGTGGTATCTGGGCTGTGGGGTTCACTTTATTAATGGTGACCAATATTTAGCTTTTCCTACGTGTTTTGTAATCTTGGACGACTTTACCGTGTTTTGTATTTCAGTAATCTATTTACACACCTTTCTTTCGAAATACAGAATAAAATATGATGATTATTGTGTGAATTGCTTTTCATTTTTTTAATTTATTTATAAAAATTGTAGTTTATATAAAAGTAAAAATATTGTAAAAAGAATGTGTAGATAGAATTATTCTAAATTTAGTCATTCGTATATAATATATGTTAAATAATAATGTTACATCTCCAAGTGATTTTGTCAATCAAGTCCAACTAAGCTCCCTCCACACACGCGCTAGTTTCTCTTTCTTCATTACTGTAGTTTTTTTTCGTTTTCTCTTCGTCATAATAAGAAGAGAGGAGAAGGATGATGACAGTAGCGATGACGATAACCACGATGACAGCGATAACGACGGTGGCAGCGGCTGCGATGACGATAAAGACAGTGGCAAGAAGATTAAAAGAAAAAAGGATGAGAAGCAGCAACAGTGACAAGAGGTGGAGAAGTAGCAGCAGCAACAACAAGAGAAGAACAAGAAGAAGAAGATGATGAGGAGGAGGAAGAGAAAGTGGTGGAGGAGCTGCGGTAGGAGGTGGAGGAAGAGCAACAACTGAAGAAGAAGAAGATATTGATTTGTGTTTTATTCATCAAATTCGTTTCTATTTTCTTTTCTATTCCGTTTCTGTTTTTCTTTCAGTTCCATTTCTGTTTTCGTGAAAATCCAATTAAGTTCTTATGTGAAAATTCGTTTCTGTTTTATATGAAAATACCGTTTCTGTTTTATATAAAATTTCGTTTCTGTTTTTGTGATCCAAAGTCACGCCTGGGCGTAAATAAGACCACGCCTACACGTGGCGCCAAATCCGTTTCTGTTTTCTTTTCAATTCCGTTTCTGTTTTTGGAAAAATTCAATTCAGTTTTTATGTGAAAATTTCATTTCTGTTTTATATGAAAATTCCGTTTTTGTTTTATATAAAATTCCGTTTCTGTTTTCATGAACATCCAATTCAGTTTTTGATTATCATCATCAACAACAGCAACAACAACAACATGAACAACAACAGCAACAACATAATAGTGGAGGAGGAGGAGGAGGAGAAGAAGGAGAAGAAGATGATTACGAAAATGGTCATGGTAGCAATGATGGTGACGACGGCGACAGCGACGGCGGCGGCGGCATCGTAGTAGCAGGGAGAAGGAGAAGGAGGAAGAGGAGGAGGAGGACGATGAGGAGGGGGAGGAGTTGTTGCTGAGAAATTGGAAGAGAAGTGCGCCGTTTTGAATGGGGAGGAGGGACGCGTGTTTTCACGCTACTTGGGTGAGAGTGGGTAAAAAATACTTGGTTGAACTTGGTTTGTGAAATTGCTTAGATGTGTAGCATTATTATATATTAAAATAATAATTATTTTTAGTAACTAAATTTAATATACACGTTATATATGATTTTTTAGGATTTGTTTGATTAAAGTTCTAATTTATTTATTCAATTATCTTTTTAAAATAATAAAAATATTTTTAATATTTTTTATTTAAAAGTTAAAAAAATAATTGAATTCACGAATAACGACTCCAGCTATTTTATTATGTTAGATATGTTTTTCACTTTTTCAATACTATCACTAACATTCAGTCAGTGTTATTGATAGAAAATTTGATTAATTTATTCTGATTTGGTTAAATTTTTTTAAAATTAAAATATAATTTTCTCATGTAAGTTTATAGCATAATTTTACCTGTTGCTACAAGTCTCGTATGTTCACCACTAGCCGCAATTGCCAACAGCTCGTCGTTGGCGCCATCTATCTCCATGTTGATAATATGTGAAATATGTGTTATTTTAGTCTTATAAGACAACATATATAATATATTGTTGGAAAATAGATTTTGAAAAATAATATTTTAACTATTTTAAATATAAATAAATTTTTTAGAGATTAGACGTGAATCATAAAAAATACAATTTATACTAATATTTTCGAAATACTTAAAGCAGCAAAAGTTTCAAATAGAGTTTTTTTATATATAGATATATTTTTTCTTTTAGAATACCTTCAGAAAATAAAAGTAATATATAGATTATAAAAAAGTAGTGTATATATATGTATGTATAGAAAAAGAGAAGAAGCTCAATAGCAATATATATACTTACGAGTGTACCGTTTGTATATATGTACATGAATATATCTTCTATATTAATAACATTCATTCACTCGTTCATTATCCTCAACGTTTCTTTTTCGACGTTTTCCTTTCAACATTTATATTGTAACAACTCTAAAATTTAATTTGCAAAATTAAAACAAGAAAAAGATATAAGTGAAAGTTAATTAGACCACATAAAAAAACATGTGCTAAAATATATAAACATAACATAGCAAAAATTTGAAATACAAATCATACATACAACAACATTCTCTTCGAAAAAAAGTGAGGAAGAATGTTGATGTATAATTTCTTATTCGGATTCGAATTGAATCAATTAAATTGATACAAGATTAGATAGGTAATGGAGTATAAATCAAGTCCAATAATATTATGCCTGATCTTTATGAGAAATTAGATTCCAAACCAACATCAGACCCTATTGCTCTAAAGATTATTTAAAAAATAAATAAAAAGATATGATAATATATAAATATCTTTTATATACATTTACAATTATGATATGTTTATTATTTTAATTGGTAGAGAATTAAAAGAATTGAGGGAGAATAATCCTTAACAAAGGTTAAAAAAGAAAATAGATGATATTTTTTTTAAATAAATTAAAAAAATCTTTTATATCCTAAAATAAAAGATAAATCTAGATGATCAAGTGGTTTTGTTAAATCACAAGGTTAGCCAAGTATTTTTCTCCACGCGCTCTTTTCCCCCTAATATATTGTCAACCAAGTGTTTTAACTAAGTAAATCTGTTTCTTTCCATTTTTCGTCTTCTTAGCTTAATTTGCGTGATTTATCGCCGTTTTCGTCTTCTTCTGTTAGATTTCGTTCTGCAACTTTCGTCATCGTTTTCTTCTTCGTTTTCTGTTGTTAGAAGAAGAAGAAGATGATGATGATAATGATGATGATGAAGACAATGATGTAGATGCAGATATGGAAGAACGAAGGAAAAAGGAAAAATAAGTTTAATAAATTAAAAAAAATTATACCTATTATATATTCAGTGTTATATATTTCTTTAAACACTAAAATTAATGTTGATTTTGGCTAAATCTATTGACATAGTATGTGCATGACGTAAAAAAAGCGTATAATGATTTTTGTCTTTAGAATTCAAACTACTAAAACAGTAGCACGATAAACATTTGGATAAAATCGAATTCTAATTTCCAACTTTTTAAGCCTTGCAAAATTGAAATCCAAAAAGAAAAAAACTTAAACGCATACACATATATATCATCAGAAATAGGAAAATCATAGCTAAAATTTATTTGGAAGGCACAAAAACTAAATTACAAAATATTCATATATCCTAAATTTCTTAATTTCATAAGGTATGATGAGTTTTGAAAGATCATGTCATCATAAAAAGTTATCATAAACACTAGGGTAGTAAAAAATAAAATTTTCATATCTAAGATAGTTATGTTAATACCCACCAAAGATTTAAGGCAATTGAACTTTAACATGTACCTTAAATTAAAGAAACAAATATATTAGAATAAATTTGAACAAATTTTACTATCTGTTAAATACATATCTTGAACATAGAGTGACTTTAAAAAAAAATTGCATTGTGAGAACAAAAGAGAAAATCAATTTTGATCGAGAATATAATTATGTATAGAATAATAATAACTAAAAAATAACATAATTTTAATTTATATTTTAAAATAATTATTTTCTTGACAAAAAACGAAGAATATAGTATTAACTTATAAAATAGGCAAAGAAAAAACAAAAATGAGAAACCAAATGAAAAAAGTTCATAGTAGAATTGTAAATAGAAGAATATATAGTAGGATATATATGCATGAAAGAAGGAATCGAAATAAAATTTTAAAAACTAAACAAAAGTTTCTGACTTTATAATATATATACACTCAAATAAAAATTATACATAATGTCTACGAAGATATAAAAAAAAGTCAATATAATTATTAAAAATTTTTATTTATAATATTGAAATTAATGATAAATCTTATCATAATTAGGAAAAAAAATTTTAAATAAATAAATAAAATTCGTTTTTTACCAAAATACACATTTCTGGGGATATTTACCAAAATAAAATCTATTAGCAGTATCGGTCCAGACCGGTATTGGGTTATTTTCAATACCGGTCCAAATCGATACTGGGCCAATTTTTTTAAAAATAAAATACACCAGTACCGGTCCTTCTAGGGGCGGTACTGGTTCAAAATTTAATTTTTTAATTTAATAATAAATATAATAGGAATGGTTTAGGTAATAAATTACAATTGAAAAATATATTAATAGCAATAAATATATTATTTTTTGAAAAGTAATTTTGCATTGATTCAATTAACATATCATTAGTGTAATAATAATAATACTTTAATCATAAAATTAGTGTAATAATATATTAATTGATTCAATTGACATAGCATTAATGTAATAATAATAATTCAATCCATCTATTGGATTATAGTGCCCTATTGGGTTTTAAGGTGCTCTACTAGGGTTTCTAAATCCTAATAGGGTTTCTAATTGGGAGCAATCCTATTTTTTCTACTGTGTGATCTAATCACTACTGGCTCTTCACTCACTCTTTCAATGGCTCTTCCATCCAATTCTCCTTTGCAAACCACATCTTCCGATGGCTTTGATGATGATCCTGTCATTACCTTGGATGATACAGATATCCAACATGGTATTGCAAGGTGCTCCAAGAGTCTCATTGGAAGATTACTTTCTGATCGTTCATTCTCTGGCTCCACCATTGAAACAGCCCTGCAATCAATTTGGAGGCAACCAGAAGGTTTCAAAGTATTAGATCACGGTGGCAATAAATATCAATTCTTTTTTTATGATAAAAAAGATTTGATCAAAATCGAACGAGATTCTCCCTGGCTTTTTAAGAATTTTATTTTGAATCTCAGAAGATGGCAACAAGATATGGCTATTGAGGATGTTGAATTTATCAATGTACCTATCTGGATTCAATTCTGGAATCTCCCTGAACATTATAAATCTAAAGAGATTGGCTGGAAACTTGGCTCCTCCTTTGATGAGGTCTTAGATGCAGATCTATTTCAAGTCAGGGGCTTAGAAAACAGCATTGTTAAGGCCAAAGTTTTTCTTAAGAGAATTCTGAAGATAGCTGGTCCCAATCAGAAAACTCTAAATATTGCCCTCAAATATGAGAGAATTGGTATTTTTTGTGGCTATTGTGGCCACATTGGTCATGACAGCCGAGTTTGTTCCTCTCAAATTGAGGATTCCATCAGAGGCACAGTTCAAGATGAGAAATGGGGAGAATGGTTGAGATCAGAACAGGGGGGTCGACGGTTTTCTTCCTCAAAGGAAAATACAGATCCTAATCTCCATCAGGAAATGGATAACAATCAGGGCAAACAGATCAAACCAGTTCTAGTCAATTTGATTAAAAGTCTAGCTAGTCTTTCAATGAATTCTCAAGCTGAAAGTCATCATGGAGGAGATAATGAGGAGGTAATGAGTAAATCTAATCCTAATATCCCTACCACTGATGTTCTTGAGGCCTCTACAGGGCTTTCTAATATGCCTGTTCATAAACTAGTTCAGACTCAAGATTTTGTTTTTGCTGCTTCTACTGAGGTTACTAAACCTAAATCTGCCAGATTATCTATTAAGAAACAAGCTCGACGTAAGGTTCAACCTATTGCTGGTGTCAAACGTGTTTCAATAGGAGATAGAGAAGATCAAAATCCTAAGAAACTATGTTCTGATGATAAGACTCTTATTGCAGAGGGCGAGGGTGCCACCCCACAATGGGCACCCAATTGCCAATGATCATGCTGATGTGGAACTGTCGGGGTATGGGGAATCCCCTGACGGTTCACAACATCCAAGGGATTTGTAGATCCCATTCCCCCGAAGTGGTGTTCTTATGTGAAACCAAGAACAACTCTTCGAAGGTTAATGCTATATGTGCTAAAATTGGTTTCA
Source organism: Stylosanthes scabra (assembly GCA_036250425.1). Taxonomy (NCBI): domain Eukaryota; kingdom Viridiplantae; phylum Streptophyta; class Magnoliopsida; order Fabales; family Fabaceae; genus Stylosanthes; species Stylosanthes scabra. The sequence continues at coordinate 11,627 of JASCZI010242990.1, forward strand.
AGAAGACTTTTTGTGTGGAACCAAGAGGAATAGCTGGTGGGCTTGTTTTAGCTTGGAAAGATACTGTTGATATTACTATCCTAGAATCTGAGGACTTCTACATACTCTTTTCATGGACAGACTTGGCAAAACAGAAAACAATTCAGGTGGCAGCTGTTCATCTTGACACCAAAGAATCTCACAGGTTTGCTCAATTTTCCAGAATCCTTTCTCTCAACAGTCATGTTTCTGAAGGTTTTCTGGTCTTTGGTGATTTTAATGCTATCAGTTTTCATCATGAAAAGGAGGGTGGTAATCGCAAGGCTGATTCTTCAATTGATGCATTCAATGATTTTATTAACCAGGCTGCTCTAATAGATTTGGGATATCAGGGTCCCAAATTCACCTGGTGCAATCGTCAATATGGTCAGAATTTAATCATAGAGAGATTGGATCGTTGCTTATCCAATGTGGCCTTTAGATTTGACTATCCGAGGGCTAATATTCTTCATTTAGATGATCTGGGTTCTGATCATAGGCCTCTCTTGCTCCGTTGTGAAATAGAGACTGATAAGGCCAAAAGGAGATTTAAATTTCAGGAACGTTGGTGTGAATTAGAGGAGGTTGGCAATATCGTTACCCAGTGCTAGCAGACTCAAATACAAGGCTCTCCTATGTTTAAGTTTTACTCTAAACTTAAAGCTTGTCATCACAGGTTAGTGGATTGGCAGAGAACAGGTACAAGCAACTCTCAGAGAGTGATTCAACAACTCAGAGAGGAAATTATTGTTGAGAAGGACAAAGGCAGTGAGGTTAACTCGGTAACAATACTTCAAAAAGAGGAACTATTGTCTGAAGCCTACTTGAGTGAGGAGAGATTCTGGAAGGAAAAATCTAGGGTTAAATGGTTGAAACATGGTGACCAAAACTCTAAATTTGTTCACGCTGCCTTTTAGAATAGAAGAAGGAAAAACTCCATCTACAGACTATTTGACAACTTGGGTGTTTGCCATACATCTCCTGAAGGCATAGCTGACACAGCTATTGAGTATTTCCAAGATCTCTTTAGCTCATCTAATCCACCATCAGCCTCTGAAATTCTAAGTGACATGCCTTCTATGATTGATGAAACTACTAATTCTAGGCTTACAAGCATGGTGACAGAGTCTGAAATCAAGCAAGCTACCTTTTCCATAAATCCTTTCTCTGCCCCTGGTGAAGATGGATTCACAACCAAGTTTTTCCAATTTTACTGGCATATTATCAAAGATGACCTCATCCCTGCTGTCTCAAGTTTCTTTGCAGGTGCTAGGTTCCTCAAAGCCTTGAATCATACCCAGATATGCCTCATTCCCAAAGTCTAGAATGCAGAATCTATGAATTCTATACGGCCAATTAGTCTTAGTTCAGTTTTTTACAAAATTGTTTCTAAGATCTTGGTTCATCGTTTACAGGGACTTATGGACAGAATTATCTCTGAACATCAGAGTGCTTTCACTAAAGGGAGACTCATCAGTGATAATATTCTTATCGCACATGAACTCATGCACTTCCTTAAGAACAAGAACTATGGATCTAATGAGGTGGCTTTAAAGCTTGACATGAGCAAGGCCTATGATCGTGTGGAATGGGCTTTTGTGTGGACAGTTATGCAGAAAATGGGTTTTTGTGGAAAATGGCTAAGCTGGATGCATCAATGTGTTTCTATGGTCACCTATTCTACTCTCATTAATGGTCAGTCCTATGGATTTTTCTCTCCTTCTAGAGGCCTCAGACAGGGTGATCCTCTCTCCCCTTTCTTATTTCTTATTTGCTCAGAGGGTCTTTCTTTCATGCTACAGAAAGGTGCAAGCTCTAAACTTTTCTCTGGTATCAGAATTACTTCCCGTTGTCCTATGATTACACATCTATTCTTCGCGGATGATTCTATTCTATTTTGCAAAGCCACTACTACTGCAAAGCCACTACTACTGAATAGATATTTAGGATTGCCTGCTGTGGTGAATCAATCTAAGAAGGACACATTTAACTTTGTTAAAGACAAAGTTGAGAAGAAGTTGACATCTTGGAAGGGTTCTCTTCTCTCATCGAGTGGGAGAGAAGTTCTAATCAAGGCAGTGGCCACTGCCATCCCTCTTTACAGTCTCTCCTGTTTTAAACTTCCAGATTCTCTCCTAGAGGACATCCATAGGAAGATTATGAATTTTTGGTGGGGACAAAGAGGCAATGAAAGGAAACAACACTGGATTCGATGGGATATTATTTGTAGAGATAAAGCTCAATGAGGCCTTGGGTTCAAGGATCTCAGAGCTTTCAATTTGGCAATGTTAGCGAAGCAGGGTTGGCGTATTCTTAAGAGACCTAACTCTATCCTTAGCAGACTATACAAGGGTAGATATTTCTCCTACTCTGACTTCCAAAATGCCCAGATTGGTACTCGTCCATCATGGGTGTAGAGAAGTCTCATTGAAGGAAGGAAAGTCTTGGAGAAAGGTATCTTATGGAAAGTGGGGACTGGCACACAGATCCGAATTTATGAGGACCCATGGTTAAAGAATTTTAAACCTATTTCTCTATACCAACAACAGCAGCAACAGCCAAACATCATGTGGGTATCTCAGCTATTAGACACTAATAAACATTGGAACTCAGAGTTAATCTACAACATTTTCATTCCAGAGATTGCATCAGATATCATCCAAACAGGTATTACAGCAAATAATTTTGATTCAGTTACCTGATTTTTGGAGAAGAGCGGTAGTTATTCTGTGGCTTCTGGTTACAAGATAGCGTTTCAGATGTTCCATCCCCCAATTCATCACCTTCCTGAGCAGTGCCATTTGAAGCCTCTGTGGAAATCGGTATGGGATCTTCGCTCCCCCCCAAAGGTGAAAGTCTTCTTATGGAAATCCCTCCTTGACGGCTTACCGGTTCGAGATCGATTGAAGAAACGATTTCCTTCGGTGGTGAACTCCTGCCCACGCTGTGGCCATCAAGGTGAAAGCTTCCTTCATTGCTTACTCCAGTGCCCGTTTGCTGTGGATGTCTGGAACCTCTCTGAGCATCAACCTATTGCAGCGATGGATGCCTCTGAAGATTTCTGGAAATGGTGGTCAAGATTATTGGAAGACAGCAAGCGGCATTCAAATGGGAGACGAAGACTGAGTGCCTTGGCTATCACTATGTGGAACCTCTGGATTGAAAGGAACAAACGCATCTTCGGCAATGTAGTGGCTTCTCCAGAAACGGTTGTTTCCTCAGCTTCTTCTCTGATTCAGGAATATCATCGTTACCACCCTCCTTGATGATAACCTAATTTCCTTTTCGCCCTCTCTGCTTTCCCTCTTTCCCTTCTAATCTTATCCTTCAATAATCTATTACTTTCCTTTTCAGTGGAGTACCCACATCTTCTTTTTAATTGGTTGTTAAGTTTGGACCCTACCCTTAATGTAACCATTTTATTACATCAATGAAATGTGCTACAACTGTCTTTGAAAAAAAAAAAAATTCAATCCATCTTAAATAAGAAAGTCTTGTAATGGATCGTAAAATAATCTCTTCCGTGAAAAGAAAAAATATAGTGAATTAACACAAATATACAGTGTTTCCTTCTTTGATTTTTACTCTAAATTTTATTTAATTATAATAAATGATAATACCCAAATCTGCATGATGTTATCATTCATGCGTCCTGAAAATAATAATTTCTATGCCTTAATATCTTCATGACTATTATTACGTTTTTTTATTTGGATTGGAATTTAATTTGATGGATCCGATTATTATTATTACATTAATGCTGTGTTAATTGAATCAATTAATATATTATTACATTAATTCTATGTCAATTGAATCAATGTAAAATTACGGCTCAAAAATTAATATATTTATTGCTATTAATATATTTTTCAATTGTAATTTATTACCTAAATCATTTTTATTAATTAAATTAATATATTTAACCGGTATTGATATTAACCCAGTACCGCCCAAGAAGGACCGGTACTGGTGTATTTTATTTTTTAAAAAAATTGGTCCAGTACCGGTCTGGACCGGTATTGAAAATAACCCAATACAGGTCTGGACCGGTACTGCTAATAGATTTTATTTTTGATAAATATCCCCAGAAATATGTATTTTGGTAAAAAATGAATTTTTTTTATTTATTTAAAAAAAAATTTCTCATAATTAATATATAATATTTTCAAAAAATAACGTACATTATATTGAATTGTTAACTATAATAAAATGATAAAAGAAAAAAGATTTGTATTAATAGAATGATAAATTGAAAATTATATGCAAAATTAATAAATGTTAATTCGCACGGTAAATTAATGTAAATTACTTTCAAAAAGGTTGTACAATAATGACATTTTAATGATAATTTATATCTAAATTAATATAAATTACTTTTCTAATTAATGCTGATTTGAATTTGATTTAATTGAAAAACTTTCCTAAAATGTAGTGTAAAAGAAACAGATATAGATATTAACTCCACAATACATCACATCGATATTTAACGTCAAAACTTCACTTATTGTAGAATAATATAAATAGAGTGTTAACCCATTTTAGTCCCCAAGTAATTTGTAATCGGACATTTTAGTCCCCAATTAATATAAAATAACAAAATAGTCCCCAACAATTAATAAAGTTAGACACGTTGATCCTTCATGAGTGTGATCCGTCAAAGAGTAACAGACTTGTCTGACATGGTAAGTTAAATGGCCAAGTCACAAGTTAAGTGACACCTTGT
>JASCZI010242998.1:0-16553 GCA_036250425.1 Stylosanthes scabra
GCATGGCGTTAGCCAATGGAATAAAATACTATCGAGTGAGATTTGGGAATTTCCTATCACAGATAGTAAGATTGTTCCTGCTTTGTTAGTAAGTTACTTTCATTTGCCTACATATTTAAAACGTTGCTTTGTTTATTGTTCACTGTATCCAAAAGATCATCAATTTGATAAAGATGAATTAATCTTGCTATGGATGGCTGAAGATCTTTTGCGATCACCAAAGAGAGGAGAGACATTTGAAGAAGTTGGTTGCGAGTGCTTTGATGAGTTGGCTTCAAGACTATTTTTCAAGCAGGTTGGGGATGGTGATGAGAAGTATTTTGTGATGCATGATCTCATGCATGACTTGGCAACTTTTCTTGCTGGAAAATTTTATTGTAGAATATCAGAACTTGGTGAAAAGGAAGAGATGAGCATTCTAACTCGACATTTGTTATACAATAATCTGAAGAAGCCCATTCCTGTGGTAAAATAGAATCTTTAAGGACATTCTTGTCTATCAAGAATGGTTTCTTTCGGATCGACAAAGAAAGCACAACAATAACATGTGACATGTTGTCAAATAATAAATACTTGAGAGTTTTATCCTATCATAGACTCGATATATTTCCTGATTTAATTGCTAAATCGGTCCAGCTGCGCTATTTGGATCTTTCTTGGAGTACTTTTGAGGTCTTGCCACAGTCAGTTTGCAACTTGTGCAATCTACAAACTTTGAAGTTACGAAGCTGTTCTTTGCTAACTATGCTGCCTAGTAGCCTAGGTGAATTGATCCAATTGTTCTATTTGGATCTTTCTGAAAGTGCTATTAAGACATTGCCGGAGTCTTTGTGCAAGTTGTCTTATTTGCAAACATTAAAGCTAGAAGATTGTTCAGATTTGACTATGCTGCCCAATGGCATGTATAATCTTTTGAATTTGCGGCATCTTGATATAAGGGGTACTGCTCTAAAAGAAATGCCAAAAGGAATGGGGAAATTGGAACAGTTGCAGGTTTTAAGCTACTATGTTGTAGGCAAGCAAGAAGACAATGGAATCCTAGAGTTAGGAGGACTTTTAAATCTTCATGGTTCGATTGCGATTCAGAAATTGGAGAATGTTGCTGATGTCAATCAGGCTAGGAGTCCAAGGATAATAGATAAGAAGCACATTGACAATTTATTGCTGGAATGGTCTTCAGGTGATGATATGGTTTCAGACATACAAATTGAAGGAGATGTACTCGACAGCTTGCGACCACACATTGGCTTGAAAGAGTTGAGAATCGAGGGATACAAGGGCAAAATATTTGCAGATTGGTTGGGGCAATATTCCTACAACAATATGACAAGTGTATCTCTAAAGTCTTGTAAGAATTGCCACAAGCTGCCTTCACTTGGACAGCTGCCATCTCTTAAGTCTCTAAGAATTGAATGTTTTGATCAGCTCATGTGTATTGGTGATGAGTTTTACAAGAATGAAGGCGATCATACTTTGCACATTGCTCCTTTTCCCTCACTAGAGACATTAAAATTTGAAGATATGGCATGTTGGGAGGTGTGGAAGTTACCTGGCTCAGAAGCTTTTCCTCAGCTTAAGAAGCTTGAAATAAGTGGATGTCCAATGTTAAAGGGGGATACGGTTAGTCAGATATTCATGAGAATCGCGTCTTCGTCATCGGATGTTTCAAAAGTCCGCAAACTGTACATGATGGAAAATGAAGCATCCGTCAACGATGCAGGTATGTTACTTGATGGGGATAGTTTATCACTCAAGGGATTTGAATCGTTGGTGGAGTCTGCATTTAAGGCAAGGATCATCCACCATCTAACTTCCCTCCAAGAAATAATCATAATTGGGTGTTTATCTGCTGTATCCTTTCCAGCCAATTGTTTACCCAAATCTTTACAAAAGCTGGAAATCCAGAATTGCAAAAAACTGGAATTCCTGGAGCAACAGCAACAGCAACAGCACAAGTATGATTTGGTAGAGCTAGAAATATATGCCAGCTGCGATTCACTGGCCTCATTGTCTTTGGATGCCTTTCCCAATCTCAAAAATCTCCAGATAGAACGTTGTGAGAATCTGGAATCAATTTCAATGTCAGAGCCACCACACACTGCTCTTCAACGTCTGGTCATCTATGGATGCTCCAAATTAGTGTCATTAGCAGAAGAAGGACTGTCTGCACCCAACTTGACTAGTCTCGATGTCGTTTACTGCGACAAGTTGGAGGCATTGCCATGCAACATGGATACTCTTCTCCAAAATTTACAGTCTCTGGACATACAAGGTTGCCGAGGAATTTCTAGATTTCCAGAGGGTGGTTTGCCACCTAACTTGAAAAAGCTTGGTATGAGTGTTTACGAGGAACAATTAAGAGGTCTTTCCTCGATTGGGAAATTGGAAGGCCTCACGCATCTCGGGATTATCGGTTGGGAGTGTGAGAGCATAACAATCCCAAAGGTGGGTTTGCTGCCTCACCTTCCCTCCCTTACCACTCTGATTTTCCAAGGGTTTCCTAAGCTGGAGACATTGGAGTGCAACGAGCTTCTCCGTCTCACCTCCCTCCAACATTTGAAGATTTTTTCTTGTCGGAAGCTGAAGAATATAGCAGGAGAAAAGCTGCCTTCTTCTCTCTTACTACTTGAAATTAAAGGCTGTCCTCAGCTGGAAGATAGCTGCAAATACATGCATCAACATATTTGGCCCAAAGTTTCCCATATCCCCTCCATTGAGGTATCTTGGGACCACTTTTTTGAATAGAGATTTATGGGCAGGTAATTTTCTAACCTCATATTTGTGATGGTATAACAATTAAATTAACATATGCATCCTTTTTCTTCAAGTACAAAACGTTGCTCCTTCTTTAGATAATATCAACTAGTGGAACTCATATGCCAACAGCAAACTTTGCATTCTTTTCTTTCCTTTATAGTTATTGCTATATGTAATACTTGTTAACTATTATATTTTACCTTTAAAGAGGAAGATAAAAATTACCATGAAACAAAAATTGAAGGACAGTGAATGTCTTTTTTTGTGTGTCCAACATTTGATATTTTTTAGATTAATTGAACAAATGGATAAATCAAATTTACTATTTTTACTATCTTCTGCAGGGAGATGGTGTACATATTGTGATGTAATCCTATCCACTGGCTATGTATCTTCATTTATGTCTAAGTTCATTTGAGCTGCTAATTAAGCTGGATTCATGCCTTGGGAACCAAAATCTGTGTCTTCTTATTTTTGGCTTCATGTTATTGAAAAGCAAAGACACTAGGAGAAAGTTGGAGTGGCACTCATTAATTATTGACAAGCTTCTGTTGTTGGTATATTTCTCCTTTTCCCTTTATAATATTATTTTTCTTTTTGCACACAGAAAAATAAATGATTGATTGGTTTGTGGAAAGAAAAGGCTTATAAAATGGTGTTTCTGTCTTTCCCAATTCTTTATGATCACAGTTAGCTGTTGTCTTGGAAGATTCATGTAGGATAGTAAAAGGAATCAACATGCATGATAAGATCAAGTTATTGGTGTATAATCTTTTTTGACTATACATTGAATCATTTGATAAAATTAATAGAATTAGATACGTATGATAAGCTATTTCTAACACTAAGAGAAATGTTTCTTAATTTGTGTTTCAACTCTCTTCTTGTTGAAAAACAAATATTAGGTCTGGGCTTTCAGTGTTTCATAGCTTGTGGATTCTTCTGGGAATGTAAAGCTTACTGGCTCCGCTTCTCAAAATTATGTGAGTTCTTAAACTACACATCTAATCTAATAGTCGATTGCTTTTTGTTCAAACATTTTATGAAGAGGATCATACTTTTACTGAAATGATAAATTAAATTTATAATATTGTGGTCATACAATTGTGGAAAGATCCTTTAAGAACAATTTATAAATACTTGCCCGTAAAAGGTACACTGTGCTACCTCTTTAGCAATTGTAGGTTGGGAAACATGTAAATACTTCCCTAAACTTTTCTTATTTCTTTTGACATTTAGTCCTGATAAATACTTGAATAATATTGTTACTGGAATGATTGTTTTTTCCTTTTTGGGTTGATTATGCAGTTACTATAAATCTGCAGCTAGGGAGTGGTTCAATGTTTGTCGGAATAAAATTTCAATAGCAAGTTCTGGAAGTACTTTTTCATTCTGAATGGTTGGATAATTAATATAAGATTTGGAGGGTGAGATATGTATTGTGCACACATAGTAGCTCTGGTTTTGTAAATTTTTATTCTTTTTGGTTTACATTTATATGCATTGGTGCTTGGTTGTTTTGACTTACTGTAAGCATGATTTGTGCACTTATTTGAGATTCTCTTATATCCTTACTTAATTATAGTGGTACTTCTTTTTTTATCTGAATGACCTGTGGTTTTTACCTCTCACGTTAGGAGAGGGTTTTCCACGTTAAAATGTTGGTGTCTTGTCCCTATTTTTATTTTTCTGGTTTCTATTATTCAATTGTTACCACTGTTTTGTGTATTGTTTTGCCAATTATTTTCTCGAGCAGCTATTCAAATTAATGTTTTCTGTTTCTATAATTGGAAAGTTTTGCTTTCTAACTTGTAATATTTGGAATTTGTGTGCCTCTACAACAGAAAAAAAAAGTACTTATTTTATGAAAAAAAGAAGAAAAAAAAGTACTTACACAATTTTGTACGAGACACTATCTATATATTCGAGAGATTTCATATGAATAAATATGATAATTATTGCCTTAGAGGGTTCCTCTTGTACAAAAGCCTAATCCAGAGGCTAGGAACAAACACACGTTGAGAGAAATTCTAAAAAGAATCAGAAAGAACAAGGAAATTCTGAAGTAAAAATGAATTGAATTCAAGCTCTCTAGGGTGTTCTAGCTAACTCTCTTGTGTGTCTAAAATTAATTTTGCTGACTCAATTGTACATATAAAGAAACTGCATATGTTATCTGGTATAAATTTATTAACACGTAAGAAGTGAATAGTCAATGTAACAGTGAAGTACAATTGAAGGAAAACTGTGATTGTAACTATATCAGTATAATGAAAGAAGAAAAAAAAAAACGATCTGCTGAGTTGAGGGAAGGAAATGATGAATCCATCAAGTACCTGAAGAGAATATAGGGATAGTTCATATATATATGTATATATATAAAGAACTTCTATATTTTTTTTTTTTTTCCCAGTTTGATTTTGTTAATCTTTTAGTCCTCATTCTCTTCTTGCTCCTTGCTAATCCCTTCTCCAGCATCAAGCAACCTGTTCTTCATATTTCTCAGCTTCTCATTTTCTTCCAATAATTCATCAGCATTTTAATTGTCAACTTGTGCAGCAAGCTTCTCTTCATTCTAGTTTGTTCCTCATGCTATGTTAACTATTTTTTGTTCTCCTCTTCCCTGGGAGAGTCCCTAGCAAGTTCTGCAGTGCTTTTCGCAGAGCCCACCATTGGCAATTCCGCTTCATTTCCAGTTTCCTCTACACGTTGAATTGTTATATCAAATAAAAATAGTAGAAAACCATACCAGCTATTACCTTGGTTGTGCAAAAATCTGAAACCTTCCTCAAGTTGCAATTTTAATTTGTTGCTTCTCTGGGAATTAAAAACACAGATAAGTAACCTTTGAAGCCAATGTCTAAACACTATAGCCAACGTATTTAAACTACCTCACCCCATCCACTATTGTTATAAATAATGATATCCATTGATATCATATGATGATGACTCTACTTTATATTTATATAGTTAATTAATTTCCACCAATACCTTTCATTATTGCTGAATACCTTGATAGTATTAATGCAATATTTCTCCCTCTTACTTACATTCTGAAAATTCACTCACTCACAGTTGTTGTGATCATCATATTATGGCTGAAGCACTTGTTGTTGGAGCTTTAGTTTCTGGCTCCATAAGCCTTGTTCTTAACAGGCTCATTTCACCTGAGTTTGTCAACTTGGTGGTGGGCAAGAAGCTGGACCAGAAGTTGATTGAGAGGCTGAGGACTGCTCTTTTGGCTGCCAGAAGCAGAATGTTATAAAGGGAATCAATGCAGGTGTTTGTAGTCTTGACACTTTCGATACAACCTTCCATAGACAATTAATACAAAGTATAAAATTAGAAATATAGCAGAATAATCTGTTGTGTGTTATAGAATTAGAAGAATGCTTTCATATGGAATGATATTCTTCCATGGTTGTTGTGTGAGCAACTTAGTTGCATGAAATGTGACTTTTTGTTAGAAAAGTAATAAATATAAGTAACTATTAAATAATAATTTATGGCAATTAATTGAAGAGAATTATGAGAAATAGAGGGTTTTTGGAAGGAGGAGGGACTCTATTAAATAAAAGATTTTTGGAAGTAGAAGACTTTAGGGGTTGTGATTATAGAATCGTATCATTTGTGTAATTTGGGTGACATGGCATTCTAACAGAGAATGAAAATGCTTGTGTAATTTGGATGATATGATACTTTAATAGAAAATGAAGATGCTAAAATTAAATAAGAAGTTATTTAATCTTTTCTTTTATATATTATAGTAAAATAATGTGGAGTTACGTTAGGAAGTCATTAGGGAGTTAATAACTAAATTATTATTTAAAATTTATATAAATTATCATCCATAATTATATATTGACTCTTCATTAGTTATAATATGTTGACTCCTAATTTTTTTTTATAGTAATTAAAGAGTTACATATATGCTATTAGCCTGTTAGATATACTATCATCTTGAAATTTAGTATTCTTGATCCTGAAGCATCATACTTTTCTAACATTTCTAATATATCACCGATTTTTTTTTAACAACTAATAATATTATCGACTAAATCTTTTAGTCCTCAGAGTATATATATATATATATAAAAAGAGCTTCTATATTCCTCTATGATTAAACATTAGATTTATTGTGATGCATTATTCTTACATTTCTTTCTCTTTTTCCTTGTTTGATTTTGTTAACTACTCATTTATTCTAAACAATTCCATTGTAAAATTTGGTGAAATAATAAGGTATAAAGATAAGGGATGTCATCATGAAAATTAGATAAGGATTTCATTCATTTTATTTTTATTATTAATTTGTCACCTAATGACTTATATCTTACAACTTTTTACAAACTTGTACGACGGAATGTAATTTTTTAAAAAAAAAACTACGAAGCCAACATATTATGACCAATAGAGAACCAACATATAATTATGAATGATAATTTATATAAATTTTGGATGATAACTTAATTTTGGATATATGAGTTACTGATGATAACTCATATAAATTTTTTTTATTAATCGTTTGATAAAAAAAAATTGACCTTTTCATATTGTCAAGTTATAATAAAGATAAGACATTTAATAAGTTCGTACAACACACATTTCTTTATTTATCATGTTAATAAGTATGTATAGCTAACTCATTCATGCAATTTTTTTTATATTCACTTCTTCATTTACTTTGTCATAAATATTTTGTATTATATAGTCAAGAAAATATTGTTTAATTGTGATTTTATTTATTTATTTTGTTATTTTTATTAAAAATTTCATAAAATGGGTTGGAAGTCTATTAAGAAATTGTGTTCTTGTATTTTCTTTTCTCATCCTATCTCCAAGAGAGAAGAGTACCTTGGCTATATAATTAAAGAAACTATGGAAGAAAGATTGTTTGGATAATGCACTCAATCTAAGATATTATTCAATTGTAAATTTAGTATTAAATTTGGTGCATTTAATGGTAAATTTAGTGCATTTAATTGTAAATTAAGTATTAAATTTGGTGCATTTAATTGTAAATTTAGTATTAAATTTGGTGCATTTAATGGTAAATTTGGTGCATTTAATTGTAAATTTAGTATTAAATTTGGTGCATTATTATTTTATTTTATTTTTTATTGAGTTTAGATTACTATCTTTTAATTATTACATATTTTTTTTATATATTTTTGGTTAAATTAACCCATAAGTCCCTATAGTTTCATAAAATTTTCAATTAGGTTCCTTTATTTTTTTTTCTTATAATTAGATCCCTATATTATTTTAAATTTTGTAATTAAGTCCCTGACGTGACGAAAACGTTAGAATCAACGAAAGATTTCATCTCTAAATTGAAAAAATCACAACAACTAAAGGCTAATTCGCTAAATATGATATTTCTATCTATTTTAGAATGATAAAATAAACATTTTATCTCTTCTTTAAGATATTTTAAGCTTCCTAAAGATATGCGACTTTGATTCATATAAGTTGAGAATATTTTTAAAGAATATTGATATAAAAGGTAAATGTAAAATATATTTAGGTGAGTATAAGTTTTACGTAAAGTTCAAGATACGAAATAACGCAAAATTAATTTTTTATAAATGTTTTCTTTTAACATTGACTATTAATAAGGATCTAATTATAAATTTAAAAATATTATAAGGACTCAATTAAAAAAAAATATATATAGAAGGCCTAATTAAAAATTGGGTGAATATAAAGAGTAGCAAAGTAATTAAATCTATATTTTTATACAATTATAGATTAACGTCCTGTCAAGATGAAAGAAACCATGCTCACCCTAATTATTTGTTTCTTTTGATAGTAGAATGATAAATTTGAAGGTAGACTATTTTATAAATTATGTTGTGGGAACCAACCTGTAAGTATTGTATATCCAGAAGCTTTGATTAAAGAACTAGATTCACTTGATTAAAATAAAACTAATTATGCCTTGTTAATTTTCTTTTTCTTTGTTGGTTATACATTATTTTTTATTTTACTTTTTTATTAAATTTTGTTCATTATCTTTTAATTATTATATACTCTTTTTAGTACAAATTTTTTTTATACATTTATATATACGTCCTATCAAGATAAACATTTTGAATTCCTTTAGTTCTTTTTTTGATAAATTTATTTTAAGTACCTATTTGTTTGTTTTTAAAGAGTGGAATGTATACATAATTTTCTTAATTTTTTTGTTTGCTTAATTTGTGTCGGATAAAAAGACTTTCTCAATTAAAAAATAAGAAAATGAGAAATGTTTGAGAACAAAATATTTCATCCTTATTAATTGCAATTCTAAAACCAAATCTAAATCATAACTCTTAATTGATCAATAACAATCATGCAATTTCATTCACAAATCAAGAAACGACAACTAGAAATTTATTTATTTATTGCATTGTTTTTTTTTTTTTTTTTTTGCATACACAACAATAACAGATTGCATCCCAAAATACTATCACATCAGATTTAACCTTCTTCTCTCAATTACAACCAAAATTAAATAACAACCCTAATATTGAAGAATAAAAAACAATTTAAAACCATAAGAAATTCTCAACACATGTTCACTTGATCGATCATCAACAAATCCGTCGAATCAGAATAAAATCTCAATCTTGATCAACACCTAAGAAGGCCCACTTGTTCTCGCTGCGTATCTTCTCTTCTTCCTCAGGGGTAAAATCACTCTCGATCCCGAAGAACTTCCTCACAAACTCAACGCTCTTGTTCTGGATGAGGTTCGCAACGGTTATGTTAAGGAATTCGAGGAGATCGTTAACGTTGAGATAGTTAGCGGCCAGGACAAGCGCTTTGAGTTCCTCGTGGGTCATCGATTTCACGAACTCCTCGTCATAGCGCGTGGCTTCCTCATTGGGTTGTCCGATGGCGGAGCCACGGAAGCGGTGGTGGTTGTTGAGGTAGTCAAGGATTCTTGAAAGCTCACGGCTGAAGACGTTGGGCAGAGGGATTGGTTTGTTGGCGGAGTCAACATTGGAATCGTCAATGAAGGATTGAATCGTCTTGAGTTTCTTAGCGATGGAGGGTTTTACTTGAAAGAGGGTTCCTTCCGCTGTCTTTAGGGTTATAGTCTTCTCAGACATTGCGGCAGAGAGCTAAAGAAAATAAAGAAAGCAAGAATGAAAGCGAGAAAAGTTGATAAGAGAGAAGAAAGGAATGAATTGAATGGGAGTGTGGGGAGGGATGGTAATTGGTTTTTATAGGGGAAGAATGAATGAACCCGCAAAACCACCTATTTCCAATATTTGAACCAATAGGGAATCGGGATTTTTCTTTGGTAGAAAATATTTTGAGTACCAACTTTTTTTAAATAATGAAATTTCAAATTGGTTATATTTTTAACATTTTTAAAAAATAATATTTATATTTAAATTTTTTTATCCTTTTAACAATTAAAAAATAATTAAATTTATAAGTTAAGAATTTTTATTATTAGTATTCTTTCGTAGAATTCAACGTATTTAACTCATAATTTAAAATTTATTATGATTTTATGTTTTGTGTATTTAATTTAATTTTTTATTTACATAAAATTTTAATTTTCTCTATTTTAATATCATCTATATATTAAAATGTAATTAATATTTTATCGTTATATAAAAACATATATTTTATAGGTTAATTTATACACGAGGTCCTTATACTTTTAGTCAAATTACCACGAATAAGTCTACAATTTTCTTCGATAAAAATACTCCACCTCAAGGTGGCAAAGCTCTCGCTGTACTTTTGAAGGTGCATGAGATACAGCTGAACGTGAACATAGGAATTTTTTATATTTAAATAATAAATATTTTATTTATGAAAATAAATATCATTATGTCAATGCTTGATGACGCGATTTAATAGGATGCATCTACTTCAGAGAGTATTGCAATAAATAATTACTTAATAGAGTCTACAATTAAAATTTTAATGAAAAAATATATAAAATAAGAAGAAAAGTGATAATTAATTACTATGAAGAAAATGAAAATAAAACAGTAACAACACCTTGTACTCCAAAAAGTATTACAATCAACTATCAATAATCACAATATTCAAACAATTTTCATATTTTTTTATAAACGATTTCATTACCTTATCATATTCCAACTATATTTAACATGTATATATTTTTTTCTTCTAACTTTTAGATTCAAAACCTACAATAGCAACCCTATCTAAACAGAATAACACCTTCTTTTTCCCAAAATATTGATATTAAAGCACTAGTACTAATATCTTGAAAGCATACTGTGTGAAATTGGATAGTGTAAAAATGTTGTATATCAACTTTTTTTTATAGAACATTTATGCATATGTAAATGCTCTAAGATTTGATTGTGCCTTTGCAAGAAAATATAGTTTGGTTTACATGGTTTGACTTCCCCCCGCACAAGTTTCTGGGTGAAGATTCATTTGAACCTGTTGCCTTTCTATTATTAGCTATAGGTTATAACCCTATAGGTTATAACCCTCCTCATTCGCACCAATTATCACAGGGGCTAAGAAAATATATTATTTTTATGTTATACGTAACTGTATATGTTGTATGTTATATTCATGTGTTTTATAAATTTTTTTGTGCTAATGTTTATAATTTTCATATGGTCAATAAAATGTATGGAGATATACAATATTACATATAATATTAGCATAAATTTAATATTTGCTCTTTTTATCGTGTTTTTAATTTTCTTTGAAATTATTTTTAATAGTATAAACTCTTTAGTATATTTTATTAGTTTATCATTTTTCTTTCCATTTTAGTAAAACACGATATTTTTAAATTTGCGATGACATTTTTTTGTATAGTTGATTTTAATTTTACTATTTAATTAAGGATGAATTATATTAGGTGTATACTAAAATCAACCATCAAATAAACCAGTATATAATACATATTAAAATACAAAATATATATTAAAAATGAGTTAAACTATATATATATTTTGTATTCCTAATTGATTTGATGGCTAATTTTAGTGTGCAAATAGAATTCTTGATTAAGGATTCATTGACTTAAGTTCTGCAATGAATGTTTATTGTGTAAGTATATAAGATGGACCAAACCAACTTAATTTAAATTTAAATTTAATATTTTTTAATAAAAAATGAGCTGCTTTGCATGGCTAGCATGATCCAAAGGAACAGAAAAATTTTCTATTATAAAATAAATAAAAACATTATTTTCGTTAAAAAATTAATAAAATATTAAATACTGGAATTCGTTTTTTTTTTATTGGGGGTTGGTCACAGTTCGCCTAGTGATGCGACGAATCGTGATCATGGGCGCAGTTCGCCTAATGTCTCGGCGAACTGCACCCAGTTCGAGCTGATATAAATAGCCCCTCCCTCGGTCATTTTCACTTTTCACACAATCTCTCATTCCTCTTCTCTCTTTCCTTCCAAGGTAAATTTCCTCCTCTCTCTTTTTTTTTTTATTTTATTTATTTATTTGTTATGATTAGTTAGAAATTTATTTATTTATTTAGAAATTTAGTTAGGAATTTATTTATAGGTTAATTATGTAGATAGGTATTTATTTAATAATTTATTTATGTAGTTAATCATTTATTTATATCTTAGTTAATTGATGATGAGGTACATAGAACTTAGTTATTTTTATTTAGTTATTTATTTTTGTGTTAGTTAATCAATGTTAGGATAGTTAGAATTTAGTTATTTATTTATTAATATGTTAGTTAACTAATATTAAAGTACTTAGAATTGCGTTATGTATTTATGTATTTATTTATTTATTTATATATGTTAGTTAAATAATGTTAGGGTACTCAAAATTTACTAATTTGTTTATTTAGTTATGTATTTAATTAAATGCTACGTAATTAAAGTTATTTATTTATCCAGTGATTTATGTATCTATTTATTTATTTATATGTTATTTAATTAACGTTAGGGTATTTGGAAGGTAGTTATTTTTTTCATTTATTTATTTATTGATTTATTTGTTTATATATATATGAGTTAAATAATGCCAGGGTTTTTAGAATGTAGTTATTCATTTGTTTATGTCGATAGTATCCTAATTTTGTTATTATTCGTGTAGTAAGTGTGCATACATGGATCAGAACCTACTTAGAGGCTACGAGGACAACCTATACAGATTAGACCCAGATTTTCATATTGCGGGGAGACTAGGGGCACTGGTACGGAATGTGAATTATGCTTTTGATTGTGGGTTAACATTATATTTTTAGGTGATGCAATGTTTGACTTCATTTGTTTCTTTTTCAGCCTGCCAGGGTTTTGCGCACTAGGCGAAATACATTGCAACGGCCCCATGAGTTTGCCAGGGAGTACTTTAGGCGAGCAGGCTTCGAGCATGTGGCGTACATGCTTGAATGGAACCACGATTGGGCGCTGGCATCCGCATTAGTCGAGCGATGGCGGCCGGAGTCCCATACCTTCCACCTGCCTTGTGGGGAGATGACGATCACCTTAGAGGACGTGGCGTATCAGCTTGGGCTTGCTACCGAAGGGGAGCCCGTGAGCGGTTGCATGACTGGGTGGGAGACCTTTTATGACGGACGGACGATGGAGGATCTCTGCCAGCAGTTACTAGGTGCCGTCCCAGGAGAGAACGACAGACAAGCTGCGGGGAAGTGAGTGGTGAACATGACATGGTTCAGAGATAGGGTCTGCCAGGGTGTGGGTGAGGATGCCACGAAGGAGCGGCTCATGCAGTACACCCGTGGCTATATCATGCAGATGATAGGTGGGATGTTGTTCCCAGACGCCTCAGACTCTCGAGTTCACATGAGGTGGCTACCACTATTGGAGGATTTTGACCGCTGTGGGCAGATGTCGTGGGGATCGGCTGTGCTGGCCTTCTTGTACCAGCAGATGTGTCGGGCAACACAGTGGGGGCAGCGGAACCAGGGAGGATGCATGACTCTTCTACTATCATGGGCTTACCATCGCATCCCTGCGTGTCGCCCTGTCGGATTTGAGCAGCGACATTTTCCGGTGGCTGAGAGGTAAAAATTAAAAAGTTAAGAGTTTAATGTGTTATTTGATATCTTATTATGATGTATTATAAATAAACAAATTGGAATTGTAGATCGATAGGATATGAACCACCACGAGACCGTGAGGAGACCAGATTGAGAGGCTGAAGGCGGAGCCTGAACCGTCTAAGGATTACAGACGTAAGTGTCTTTGTTTGTCAACATTATTCCCTGAGTATTTATGTTATTTAGAAATTTAGGGTGGTTAATGTTTTGGTAAAAATGTTCTTTAATTTTTTTTTTGTATTTTAAAAATTTACGTTGGTGAAGTTTTTAATAACAATATATTTGTTTCTCTTGTTTTTTATCAGGTAGTTTGGACTCCGTATGCTGATCCCCTACTGTAGCCAGTTATTCCGCCGTGGCTAGTAGAGAGTATTGGCACGTGGCACGTCGTACGTCCGCTCCTCTGTTTTCCAATAGTGGAGTGGCACCAGGTGGACCGTGTTGTCAGACAGTTTGGATCGAGGCAGCACATTCCATCTCAGCCTCTGAACATAGACGAGATGCATGTTCACGACGGGCGCTAGGACAGGGGGGAGTGGTACCCGGATTTCCTTCAGGGTTGGTATGAGATGTGGCGAGGGAGAGCAGCCCATCGATTACCCCTAGACCTTCATCCTAATCTACGGCCATCTCGGTCCTACCTGGAGTGGTACTTCCAGTGGGCAAATCTGGTACTTGTTGCTAGCGGGGACGAGCAGGACCAGCTTGTGCAGCACGTTCCCCTTGATCTTCCTGTTTTTGATTTGCCCACTCCTCAGTTGCATCAGCCAGAGGATGGCCACCTGCCAGAAGTACGTCCACGAGGAGGGCGTCAGATCAGAGTGCGCAACCGGAGAGGGGGCCGTGCCAGGCAGGGCAGGGGCCAGAGCAGGAGCCGGCTCAGGAGCCACCAGTTCAGGAGCAGCCGGTTCAGGAGCCTTCGGTTCAGGAGCCGCCGGTTCATGAGCCGCCTGTTCAGGACCCGCTAATTCAAGACCTGCCCATTCAGGAGCCCCCGATGCATCCAGCAGAGGCTGGGCCTAGCCATGGGATAGCACATGGATCTCCGACCGATTGGTATCAGTCATTCATTGGTGATCCACAGGCGAGACCCTCGGCTCAGGCGGATCTTCTGCTCAGGCGGTCGCATTTACGCCCTTGTCTTTCCAGGCACCGAGGCGCATTGATGATACGACCTCCTCAGAGTCAGCCTCGCACGGTGATCTTCGTGGGAGCATGCGGCCTTACATGAGTGACACGTCCTCAGACGCACCCGGTGATGACCCCCCACAGGGTAGAAGCCGCAGAGTGAGACGTCCTCCGGCCTGTGGCACAGGGGGTTGCCTTGAGGCCCCCCTGCTAGGCGAGGCAGGCACGGTGGTCGGCACGGCGAGTAGTCGTCCTTAGTTTACTGTGTTTTATGTTATTTTTTTTTGTAATCATGAACCATTACGTTATGTGTATATGAACTAGTTGGTCTATTGTACATATTGTTGCTTTTTACCTAGTTGCTTTTTACCTTATATTGTACATGGCGTTGTTTTTAACGTAGTTGCTTTTTACTTAGCTCAACAACTTTGATTAAGTTGATTCATATTTAAAATGCACTGCCGGTTTTAAACGTTACACATACATGATCGATCTAATAAATTATAATCCGCCCCCTCATGATTACCAGAACTAGAAGCACCCCCAGCAAGTGCAGTGCAAGTCCTGCGCGTGTTGTAACACCTTGCATGTTGATTTCTGTAGTTCTTCTAATTATTTAGTATTTTCTTCAAAGTTGACCGTTGACTTTTTGACTTCAACCGTTGACCGATGTTGACCATTGACCGATGTTGATCGTTGACCAAAGTTGACCCGTGTGGACAAACCTTGGGTGGTTGACTGGGTTGACCGGTTGATCATGTGGTTTGTTTGGACCATTGACCGGTTCAATGGAGTAAACCGGAGTTTAAAATCGAATGTAGTCGCGAAACCCCGTAATCGACCGTTTCGGCTCAGATTTACTACGGTAACTTCAAGACCGGCTCGAACCTTAAAGCCGACTCATATAATGATGTGTTGATGACAAAACAAAACCTCTGTAGAAAAATAAAACTCTGTCAGAAACGGAAGACAAAAACTCACCCGGATCAGGGTTTGCGCCTCTACTCGAATTTCGAATCATTTGACGGAACCGGACCAGCTTCTTAGGAAATATTGGCCAAGGTTTCACTAGGCACAGTGTCATGTACATTGAGTTGAGGTTATTTGAGCAAGAAAAGTAAAAACAAGTGATCAAATAACACTAGTTTAGAAGGTTACACTATTTCGACACTATTCGCGCACTATACATTTTTTATTTTATTTTATTTCATACTTCATGCAAAATAACTAACATAGAGCATGAACCCTAATTCATGCATCCTAAACCCTTAGCTCAAATTCGAAGTTCCAAGGCTTACTAATTGAAGAAATCACTTCACCAACACCTAATAAACATCAAGAACACATGAATTTTGAAGGGAATTAGGGGCTGGACAGATGTGGGTTTCGAAATTGTTGAGGAACTTTAATTAAATTTCGAGTTCAAGAACATGGATTCTAAGCCTTTGAAACGTGGTTATCTTGAATCTTTAAACAAAATTCAAGGAAATTAACCCATGTTCTTGGGCCATATAATTCGAAATTTAAGAGAGAAGAGAGCTCAAAGATTTTGTTTTTAAATCAAGAAAATAAGCACACCATCAGAATCAGAAGGAAAAACGGAGTCAGTTTACCGGTTTGGATTTTCGATCG
>JASCZI010242999.1:0-16541 GCA_036250425.1 Stylosanthes scabra
AGCAAGCAACAAGACAAGAAGACGAGTCCGCAAGCTTTGAAGATGGTTTAGTATCTTAGGATTTAGGTAAACTTCTTGTCAAGAACCAAAGCTTATTATCTCTCTCTCACACACACAAGAAAATGTTTTTAAATAAAAGGTTTTACGAAAACTATGGCCGTAAAAGTTTTATAACTTGTTAGCTGTTTTAAAGCTTAGTGCATGCTGTCAAACTTGACCTTTGTGCACTAAAGTGATGATAACTTGAGCTACAGAGGTCCAAACGATGTGGTTCATGTTGCGTTAGAAAGCTAACGTCCGGAACTTCAGATTGATATATATATATGTCTTTTGTGAACAGTAAAAATACATTTTTACACCAGTAAAAAGTAAAAATACGTTTTTACGGCCAGTAAATAGTAAATTACTATTCCCACGGCTAGTGAACAGTAAATTACTGTTCCCACGGCTAGTGAACAGTGAATTACTATTCATAACGGCTAAATTGTTTGGGAAGTCTATAAATTGATAGTTTTGAGCCTTATTTCACACACAACATCAATTCTAAGTATTCTTGTGCTTATGCTTCAATTTTCACATAATTTCAAAGTGATTTTTGCACATATTTGAGAGACAACCAAAGTTTGGTTCATAGAGCTTCATTTGTGTTCATCTACTCTATTTTGAGAGTTGTAATTCTTTCTCTTCTCAAATTCTATATCTCTTTGTTTGAGTGACTTGGAGTGTGACTCTCCAAGGGTGTGAGACTTGATAAACACTATAGTCGATGAGGATACCAAGATAAGCACTCAAGGGAAAATCTTGAAGTTGGGATACTTCGAGTGGAGTGGGTAATTCGTTGGTGATCAAGATACCGTGAGGTGTTAGATTCAAGTGCTCTTGTTGTAAAGGTTTGTCAAGCACCTTGAAGCTTGGTGGTTTAGTGGATATCTCAATTGCGATTGAGAAGAGTGGACGTAGGCAAAGAGATTGTGCCGAACCACTATATATCGTTGTGTATTATTTCTCTCAACTCAAACTCATTTATATTCTTGTCATTTATATTTATACAAGTGTTTTGGAAAGTACAAAATCCTTGTAAGTACTTAAGAATTGACTTAAGCCCTTAGAAAAATACTAGTACAAGCATTTGAGTCATTTAAATTCAAAGTAATTTAAGCTTCCACAAAAATTATTCATTGTTGTTGAGATACTCAATTCACCCCCTCTTGAGTATCCGTGCTACGTGACTTACAATTTTTCTAAAATTTTTTACTCATTTACAAATAATACTTTTAAAAACTAAGGTAGTAGTCTTAAAACAAAATGACGAGAGTTATCTCACTTACAAAATTCAAACACCATACATCTAAGGGAAAGGGCTTAATAAGATTTTAGATTCATTATTCATCATCATGTCAATAACTAACTTTCAAAATATGATTCTCTTGATGTTATGTATGTACTGGCTACAAAAGCTGCAACTTCTCGTATTAACACTTAAATGAGTATCAGGCTTTTAACTGAAGAGTCAGATTCTATTTTCATCCGACTCCAACCATTATTTACTTTATAAGACTCCAACACCCTGAAATGACCCAGCAATGACTTGAGAAATGATATCATGCCTTTACAATAATCCCACCACTTTCCTATTGTTTCTTTAAAATTTGTCGAAATAATATCCTAGCTTATGCATGCAGCAATTCATTGGTCTTCTTAAATAGAGATTAGATTTGCGGAGGATTAATCCCCGACCTGTCGGACTGGGGAATATTTTGAGAAAAAAAAATTATCTTAATTCTTACGGATATAAAACATTTCATATGTAGTATATTAAATTTCTTAGTTAACTATAGTATTAGAATTTTAAGAAACTTTACACTAATTAATCTTAAACTATATTTCATTGTTAACGACGTCATTTTATTTAAACGTTTTGTGCTGCATTTTAGAACAAATGACGTCGATTTTTGAAAAAAAAATTTAAATAAATAAAATTAAATCGTTATTTATCAAAATACATATTTCCAGACATATTTACCATTTTAAATTTCATTAGTAGTATCGGTTCAGATCGAGATTGGGTTATTTTCAGTACCGATCCGAACTAGTACTGCACATAATTTATTTGAAAAATTTTAACCAATACCGGTCCGGATCGATACTGAAAATAACCAAGTATCGATCCAGACCAGTATTGGGCCAAACCAATTCTGTCTCTCTTCCTCTTTCTCTTCCATTGTAACCTTCTTCGTTCTTAACCCATCCACACAAACAATCCACAGCAACAATCCTTCCTACGGTGGATCCCAGTTGAAGCACCATTGGTTGTATGGACCAAAAATCATAATAAATAATAATAATAATAACAACAACAACAACCGTACCTGGGGTAATATTGTTTGATATTTGAAATTTTACTGTTTTCTCAAAATAGAGGGAGTTGTTTCTGCTGCTGCTGAATATAATTATCCAGATGTGGGGGTGGGAACAGGTCAGGCTAGGCCAGGCTTTACTCTTAACAGGCCAGGCCTCTAATAGAGTATATCAGCCTTAACCTGGCCTATTGCCTGATATAGACTTTTTAATAAATACTAAACATGCCTGTTGTCAAACCCGGCCTAGCCTAAAACCTGTCGGTAGGCATGATTTTTTAATAAATAAATAAATAAATAATTTATATTAATATAAAATATTAAATTCAACGCATAATTTAATTTACAGAATAAATGATTGAATATATTAACAAAATAAAAATGGATATGTATAACAAAAAAGGCAAATTGCTTAGTGGATGGAAATACTTAAAGATTACAAAAGACTCAAGTTCAAACCCTTACTATTACATTTTTATTAGTATAATAACACTTTTATATCTATATTTGCAGGCCCAGACCGGCCTTTTAAAGAATTTAGGCTTTTTAAATAGCCCGAGCCTAGATCTATTTTTTAACAGGTCGGGCCAGGCCAGGCCAAACACAAGCCAGGCTGCAGGCCGCCTAGCCTTTTTCCACCCCTATCCAGATGAAATGAGATCAGAGAAAAGGAGTTCTCGCAAATGAAGCCTCAAAACAAATTTATTATTTCACTTTTCTTTTTTTTTATCCCTATAAATAATCCAACATATCCAAATTATGAACGCTTCACTTTTCTTTTTGGGACTTCTTTTCCCTCTGACATCAAAATATAAATAATAAACAGTTTAATCCAAAATTAAGAAAATAATAAGACTGAGATTTGTTTTATTAGAAGAGTACTAGAGAGAGAATTGAGAATTGAAGTAAGGTTCATTGAAAAATAGGTAGTAACAGAAAAGTAAAAGAGAATAATTCCGAGATTCATTGGAAAATGGATAACAATATAATAGCAGTTATGAACATAGGTTACAGAGGATGTTACAGAGGAAGAGAGAGAGAATTGGTTTGGCCCAATACCGGTCCGGATCGATATTGGCTTATTTTCAGTACCGGTCCAAATCAATATTGATTAAATTTTTTTTAAAAAAATTATGTGCAGTATCGGTTCGGACCGATATTGAAAATAACCATGTATCGGTCTGAACCGGTACCACTAATAAAATTTAAAATGGTAAATATGCCCAGAAATACATATTTTGATAAATCACGATTTAATTTTATTTATTTAAAAAAAATTTTCGTTGTTGTTCCTTTAATTAAAACAACGGCATTTTATTATGTCAAGCGTTGGAGGGGCTTATATATCATGTCACTTACCATGTTAGCATTAATTTGACGAAAACAGGATTAAAGACTAACGTAGTACTTTTTTTTTTTTTTTTCATTCTTAGAGTTATTTTTGTACAATTAAGAAGTTGGGAACCATGCATTTTAATACAAACAGTAGATCTCAAAAATAAAAATGGAGTTTCACTAAAAAAATCTTTCATTGATTTTATTCTTAGACTAGACAGTACATCTCTTGGATAAAGAATCAATCAACCAAACGTCCACTACGGCGTGTATATATTTATAATTTACGATGGTATAGTGGAGAAAATTTAACAAGTTGGTGCCTGTAAGTTGTAACATGTTATTAAACAAGAATGTAGCTAGATAGGAATATAGGATACTACTAAACCTAATGAGTAATGACATATTAGTACGTAATTTAATTAACCATGTACATTCATAAAGATACTAATTTAGAGTTTGACAAGTTCTAGCGCACTAGCGTTTGTAGAGGGGGAAGTCGATGAAATACGAGAATATATATATATATATATATATATATATATCATATTTCTTTGTTTGTTGAAAAATGAAATTGGATGAAGAGTAAAAATTGTGACTAAATTTTATAAGGAGTGTGCTTTGCACATACATGATACCATTATTTTTTAATATTTTTCTTTTATTATATAAATAATACAGCAATGCTATATATATCATTATACACCTTCATATATTTTATATATAACATAAAAAAATATAAATATTAGCATAAAAAAATTCACAAAATATATTAATACAACATACAATAACATAAAAATAGTTACATATAGACTATTTCAATAGAGAAATCAAAATAAAAAAAAAATACAAAAGGTATATGAATATATATAATAATATACTTAGATTAATTCTAAATAATATTCACTCTTCATCTGACTTTTCTCTTTACCATAATATTAACATGTTTTTTTCCTGGACTTCTTCTAAATTTTCCTAGGTCTCCAAGCGCAAACTTTTGTGTATTCATAATTAAAAATCAACAACTAATTCCTAACTCTCTCTAATTTAAAGTTTTATGGCCATTATTTGGATCTATTTGTCTTTTAGCTCACTTGCATACTTAAATAAATATTAAAAATTTAAAATATATTTTGTGTATACATTTAGTAGATAATATCTAATTCTTAAATCGAACTTAGACCATTAAGTAACGTTTGATTACTGGAATTGAGATTGAGGGATTAAGATTCAGTATTGTATTTGTTAGACGGAAATTGGATGAAACTAAAATTTCAGTCTCAGTCTCTAAAATTTTAATATTTTCAGTACATCCAATTAGGAAAAACTAGAAGACTGGGACTAAGACTGAGACTGAAACTTTAATAATATTTTTTTCTCAAATTACCCTCATATAATATATGAAATTTCACCATATACCCCTCCCTTCCTAAACCTCAAACACGCTATCTCTCTCTCCCTCTTCTTCTTTCTTCTTTTTTCCAAACTCAGACATGCATACATTCTCTAGTCATTTGCCAAGCTGGTGCAACCATGGAGACATTGAAGCTTTCATAGTGTCAAATCAAAGGAAAGTACAAATGGAACTTCCAGAATACAACAACATAGAACCGTATCCTCATATAAATGAAAGATGCCGCCTCCCTTTTCTCCTTCTTCCAACCGCATGGAGTTGCTGTCGGCGACCACCAAAGGCGGCGAACTGGCTTTTCCTTTTTCGGTCAGCGACATCATCACCTTTCTCTTCTCATCTTTTCTCTAACCGCGATTCCCTCTCTCTCTGTACAGACCTATAAACCAAAACCCAGATCCATCTTTGATTTTAATTATTTGAACCTATCAACCAAAATCAATAGATCCAACTTTGATTTTTAATTATTTTTAGTTGCTGATTGTGAAATTAATTGATTTTGGTTTGAGTTTCATGATTGATGATACGAAGGAAAGGGGCTGAAGGAAGAAGGAGATGGTTTTTTTTTTTTCACAATAAGGGTATTTTAGTATTTTTGATTATTTTAGTCTAATTCAATCTCAATTCAGCACATTTTAAGTCAAACACAATACACAAACTTAATTTAGTTTCAATCTTTTAATTTCAATTTTTTAGTCTAAGTCTCTTCCAAATCAGCCTTAACATGAAAGGGAGAAAAATACATGTCTTATCTTTATTTCTTTGTATTAATCTAGGTACGGAATATATTAAAGAAAGAAAAAATAATAATTAGTGTGAAAAACATATCTACGAGCTTTTATTACTCATCATTTTTCTTTTGTATGCTCACATTAAGGTGAAGTAAGAGGGAAATAAAAAGGAAAGAAGTAAAATTCAAATTTTGACGTGCAATTTATAAAAAGGAAATTTTAAACTTTTTTTCCTTTTCCTGTTTCCTTCTTATTTCACTCAAACCAAATAAAACTTAGAGAAAATATATGGATGGTGTCTATCTAATAATATTCTAAATTTGTAATTTAATTGTGCTATTAATAAAAAAAAATGTAGTTATTAAATTAGACACAGCTAAAGAATATATATTAGAATATAAATAATATAAGAATTTATAAAAAAATTAAATACATCATAAATAATATTTTTTTGTACGTAATATTCTTATTTGTAATTTCATTGAGGAAGTGTTTGGCACGCTAGAAAAAAGGCAACGTAGAAGGAGAAATATCATGCCTTGACGTTTACGAAAGAATAATGAACACATACATATGTATATAGCTTTGAAGACCTTTGATATGGTTAGTTTAAACGCATATGGAAATTTTTTTCTAAAGTTATTAATTATTATAAAGAAAAAATAATATTTTAATTGTTTTTAAATTTTTTTTTTATTATTTGTAAATTTTACTATATTAATTTAAAGATAATTAAAGCATTATAATTTTCTCTAAAGTGATTAACAATTTTATAGAGTTTGATCCGACATATACCCTATCGTATCTCCGTAAGTCTATAATCAACCATTTAATATTGCTATGTAATTACCTAGATATTTTCGTTTTTTTTTTTTTTATGAAACTTGTCATTAGACTATTTATTCTGATAAAATAAAATAAGTTACTAGTTATGAATAACTTTTTTGTTTATCTTATATATTAATTAAATTTTGTATTTATTTAAAAAATATAATTAAGGATAATAAATACCAATAAACTTTCTGGCAATAAAACCTTTTTATTTTGATATATATTTTTTATCACCTTGCTAAATCCCTTTTTAGCCCGTATGTGTGGTCTAGCGTGGACCTCAACATTTTAATTTCAATCAATGAAATTTAATCTTTGAGAAAAAAAAATTTAATCACTGAATAAAAGTATATTTTTTTGACTGAATAAAAGTATATCTAACAAATGCATTCTAGGATTTTTTTTAAAATAAATAAAAAAAATTCCATATTTACCCACAGAAAATTACATTTCTAGACATCCGTTACTAATTCCGGGTCTGCAGAACCCGGAAATGCATATACTCCATTTTCGGGATTGCAGAACCTGGAAATGGCTCTGTGAATTTTTTTATTCGAATTCCGTGACTGCAGAGCCCGGAAATAGTTCAAACTGGATTATAGGTTTGCAAAACCCGGAATTGGATATGAAAATCTATTTAAGGCAACCATTGTGTTGTTGTGCTACCCACACCACCCATTATTCGTTCTCTCATTCACTCACATTTCACTTCCGAAACTATGAATCTTAGTGATTTCGTGGTTGTGACCTTGTATCCCAACGGAGAGATGGGTCGTGATGCGAGCGGAATTTGGTTTCGGTCTGCCACGCCGGTAGTATTCCAGATGCAGCCCGTTAATACATTGGAGGAGCTGAAGGCTATTATATTGCGCAACATGGGAGTTGCCGGTGGTACGATGTTAGTGAGACGGGTAGCCTACTGTCTGCTCAATATTTTCCCGCCGAATCAGTTTAAGTTCAAGATTTTCTGGGTTCACGACAATGTGCATGTCTGTGGAATGTTTGAGCTGCATCGCATGTATGGTTCTCGAGAAGTGTTTGGCCTAGGCTCATGCCCACCTCGCCGGCCAAAGCTGGTGCATCATCTGGCATAACCAGCTCGTCTCTCGGGTGCACACCAGCGTGCGGAATATCAGGCGGAGCAGAGTTTCACCGTGGATCGGCAAGATCCCTTGCTCGGGACAGAAATCTCCCATGTCTGGGAACATGTGCATACCACTCATAGTATTGCTATGTGCCGTGAAGATCCCCATCGCGAACCGTAACCATCACCTCCGGAGTCCTCCTACGCCGCCAACCATCATACCACTCCACAAGCCTATCTGGCCACCACATCTCATCGCCTCTGCCTGTGACGAACATAAACCTAGTCACATCAACCGGTGACCGTGGGATTGGCTGCTCCCCAACATACTGCCTGATCACCCGGTCAACGTGATGCATGTGCACAAAGTTGAAGCACACCAAAGGCATTGCTGATCTCCATGTATATACCTCGCCCTATGACCGCATCCAATCTTGGATAAGGGCCTGCATCCCCTGAGTGATGTACGAAGTCCAGCGAAATTGCTTAATAAACGATTGGAGTTAGCCAGATTGCATTAATGTCGAATAGCAGAAAATAATAGAAAAACATATAAACCCTAAACCCTTAATACCTTGTCGAGAGTAACCCTATCTAGCAAAGAGCGCCAATGTAACAGCCTGCCCTCCTGCTGATCCTGGACCGGCTGCTGGTATCCGATCAAAAGAATACCAACAATATATTATCCAGTCGCGAATATAAAGAATAACACATAACTACACAATTTAAAAAATAAGATATACCTCTTTGCCAACGGCCATGCATCTACATCAGGGACACGTGCGGCAAGTCCTAAAAACCGGTGGTATATCCATGACAGAATCAACGGGACACAACCGGCTATGTCAGTGGTCCTCTTCTCGGCCGCATTGCACAACCGATACGTCCAAGCTAGGACGACGCTACCCCACGACAAGCGCGCACATGCAGTAAAATCCCTCAACAAAGGGAGCCGCAGTAGGTGTACCAGGTTGCCCGACTTGTCGGGCATAAGGTATCTGCCGATAAACAGCAAGATGTAGCATCTAGCATACTGGCGAAGGGTGGGCTCGTCGGCATCTGCGGAAATGTGCTGCAGCCTCTCCCGTAACCATACCATGCGAATCGCAAATGTCTTCTTTGGGCTCGGGCTGTTCGCCGGAACGGGTGGTCGTGCATCAAGGTACTGGTCTACCATCTCCCATGGATCCTGCTGGTAATGGAGCTGGAACTCACACATGCAACCACCCACCGGATCCCCGTCAGTACGGAGCCCTAAGTGATTGGTCACGTCCTGCAAAGTGATGGTGCACTCACCCCACGGGAGATGGAACGTATGGGACCGCCATTGCTCCACAAATGCTGAAATGAGTGGAGCATCAAAAACAAAATCCCACAGCTGGAGGACATGCCCAAATCCCGCCTCTACCATGAATGACATCAGCCTATCCGGAACGGGCATGAGGAAGGAAAAACGCCTTGGCAATAATATCCTCTCCCTCTACAAAAATTCGAAAATAAATTTCATTTGACCTTATCATAAATAAATATACTAAAGATTTGTATAGAATTCATGTTTGGAGTAACTACGGATCTATATTAGATTACACTAACTCATTTAAGAAGTGCAAATCTAATTATTTTAGGCAATATTAAATTTAATTGCTCAACTGTAAATGTTGATTAAAAACTAAATTTTAAATACACTCAAATACTAATAATAACTTTCTAATTATTTTTTTTTGGAAACATTAGATTTAATTGCACAACTGTCAATTTTAATTAAAAACTAAATTTTAATTACACTACGATACTAATAATAAACTTAGATTTGTTATACCACTCTCCTATTTTTTTTGGCATAATAAATAACATTAACTGCACCACAATCAATTACATAAACCTATTTTCTTAATTCATTATCTAACATTAATTAAAATGTGTACGAATAAAAACTAATACAAACTTTTAAAAAAAATAAAAACTAACCAATGCTCCGGCGATATGCCATACGCGGTTGAGTCGGTGCAGATCTTCCACTTCCTGCAAGACTTGTCCTGCCTGCGTATCGGGCTCAGCCTCGTCCGCCTGTTCTCCCCGAGCATCTTCTCGTGCCTGTCTTCTGGAACGTCCCCGGCGAGCCATTATGTCACTCAAGCTTGGATTAATTTTTTAGGTGTCTAGAATGGAAAATATGGAAAATGAAGGTGGTTTGTGAGCTCAATTCCGGGTCTGGCTCCTTTATATAGTGGGACGGAGCATTTTCGAGATCTGCAGTCTCGAAATTCGTTAAACACTATTTTCGGGCTTTGTAATTCCGGAATTGGTTAAAAAAAATTAAGGGCCATTTTCGGGACTGCAAAGTCCGAAAATGATATTTAACTAATTCCGGGACTGCAGAGCCCGAAATTAATAATGTGTACCTAAAAAAGTAAATTCCCAATAGCGTATGTATATTGATAAATATGAAATTTTTTTAAAATATTTTAAAAAAAAATCCATGCATTCTATATGAAAAGAGAAAAAGAGAAACTAACAACTAAATCTAATACCATAAAACACATACTACACCGAAATCTTGATATAACAATTGTTATCAATTTCTTAAAAAGAAAATCAAAAGTGAAAAAGTTTTAAAATAAATTATTAAAACTTTCTCTATATGATACATATATTAAATCAATAAAATAGATTTATTTTTAATTTATTAACAAATTATTGGTTGATCATTATTATGGTAAGGCCAATTCTGTGGTGCCCCTTTAAAATGGGGGCATGGTACCACTTTGATGGTCTACCATAGTCCTTCAATGATACACCCTTTTTATTACCCTTTGTTATAGGTTAACAGGTTTTAATACTTTAAGAAAGATAAATTTTTTTTGTTAAAAAAAAAAAACTAACTCACAATGGAATGTTAACCTTGATTTGAACTAGATTTAGTTTATTTTTCTTGGCCCAATGAAATAAAATTAGTCCATCTTTTTCTATCACCAAAAAAGAGTTCATCTTCCCAACCCTAAAACAAGAAGAAAAAGCATAGTTCATCTTGTTCACTAACTCAGCAGTTCATCATTTCTCTAACCCAAGCCCTAAACTTGTTCATTCGGTCCACTTCAAAGACTCCTTCCCGTCGTTGACGTTGCTGTTCCTGTTGCCATCGCTAATGTCGCCGTCGACGTGAACGTCGCACCCCACTTTGGACCCCAGGCCGTTCCGTTTCTAGTTTTCACAGTGGTTTCTACTTCCCGTTTCCTTTCCCTTTGACGCCTATCTGTCAAAGCAAGCTTCTCCTCGTGGATTTCACAAGCAACCCTCCTTTTCAATAGGTTAGTTCTCTATGTCTGTGTTTCTATTAGTATCTCTTTCTCCTTGTTTGATTGTGTTATTAGTGAAATTGAATAGTAATAGCTCTAGGTGTAAGTTTACAATTTCAAGGTTATTGTGATTTTTTTCACAATAGTTTAATCCCCAATTTTTTATGGTATTGGTTTTTTCCAAAAAATTTGTTATTCAACCCATAATAGTTGCAGATCCTTTAAAATGAGCATGTTTCAATTTCAATTCGTTGCAATATAGAAAGCACGAAAACTTCAGAATTTCTTATCCTCTCCTAATATTTGAGGTTATGCCCCCTTTCAACTAATACTATAACATTACAAGAGGGTGGGACTAATAATATCATCATTTACATCAATACTGTCAAGCAAGAATAACCTCATTAAAGAAATCTTTTGTTAATACTTGTAGAGGGTAGTAAACTAAGTTATAGTTTGAATTTCTTGGTATGCCCTTTGTCATCATAGTTTCAAGTGGACATTATTTTGTTACTTAAATATCATTCACACTATATTAAAGAAATTTATGCCTTTGATTTCTTCCCTTTGTTTTCACTAGTTGGTTGATTTATTTGCGCATTTCGTGTACAAAATTTATTTATTTAAGTTAGCCTAACAATATGGATTTTTTGTTTGTGAATGTAGAGGCGTATTTGTGAGATGGCTGAAGAAACTTCTTTTATGCACAGTGAAGAGACTGCTTGTGAGGTCTGATAATACTTTAAGTGAATCTGTTGGCGGGAAAAAATCTCCCCCATGGCGAGGTGTGCAGGACCCTCGAAAAGTCAGAACAAAGGGTTGTGGTCGAGCAGAAGAGGGTGGACAAAAGAGGAAGCGAGTTGTACATTGCAGTATTTGCAATAAGACAGGACACAATTGCAGAAATTGTCCTGAAAAAGAAAAAAGAAGCCTTCAAGATGCACTTGACGATGATGATGCTTATGCTACACTGGATCCAGAAAATTTATGTGATGAACCGGTATATTATAATTTGAGCCATTGCCTCCTATTCAACTTCAAGTATTTAACATTAGTTTTACTAGAATTAGTTTTGAATTATGTGTTCCTCTTAATTTGACTATGAGATGATATCAACACCTTTTTTTGGCTTGTTATGATAGATGCCGGAGGAAAGTTGAGGTTTGAATTATTGATTCTTTATGCTGCTGATGGACGTGGAGACTCTACGTTAATGAAGATGATTTTTTTTTTGAAAGTGTAAACTGAAGTTCTTGTTGCTACTTTGTAGTCTTTTTTTTTTTTTTTTTATATTAGTAATCTCTGAAAATGAAAGATTTTTTGTTAGTTGGTGAACAAAGTAATAGTGGTTTAATGTCTTAATTTATCATTCACAATGAGTTCATCTCTAAGTTGAGCTATGTAAAATTTGGTACGATCAACTGTGCATGAAAGCCTTAGTTCATGTTGACGGATATACATCTAAGTTATGCAGTATCTCCCCAAGTTCAGCATGCTTTGTAGTTCAACACTAATGTATGTATTTGCCGTCTCAACTTTTGCATAAAACAATGTTTCAGTTTTGGTGCGTTGAGTAAATGGTGGTGTTTTATTGCACCTACTAATTGTCTCCCTTTTTTTACCAATATTGTGTTTTACTCCTACTATCATTAGATACTTTGAAACAGCTCCCTTAAGTTTCCATTACCTTAAAAAATCCCATTTGTTTTACAGACACTATTCTAATTTCTTCTTCTTCTTGTGTAAGTTGTCTCTGCATCATTTCATGTTTACAACCCAAATTACTATTTCTTTGTTTTACTTCTAATTGTCATGCCTGTTAAGCGAATGCCATAGCTGTATCAATTTCTTAAAATGAGTAACACTAATTTGCTCAAGTAAAAGATAATCAGTAATTTATACTTTTGCATAATTAAAAAATAACAGGAATACTTTAATTTTTTTAATCATTTAAAAGCAACTCACATGTCCACAAATTTTAAGCCATATAATGAAAACATAGACTATAGAGAAATAGTTCTCCGACAAATTTTAAGCCATATAAAACACGATCAACTGCATATCAAATGCATTAGCTGCATAATGGTCAATTGTGGACTACTTTAGACCAGTGGGTAGCTGAACTTGAAATAATAGCCCTTGCAACTCATTGTTCGATCCGGCGACAATTGCACAAGTTGTCTTCATCCTCAACGACTCCTCATCAAGCTGTAATTAGCAATAAGGTTATATCATAACGGACATACATTTTCAATTGATAATGGGAAACCAAAAAAGGATGTTAAAAAAATTAATGTCACATAAATAAGGATGTAAATTAATTACGTTAAAAACTAAAAAAAATTATTCCAAGATTATTTTTAAGTATTTTCGACATAAATACTTTTAATTTAATTTAATGTCACATAAACAAGGATGTAAATTAATTATATTCGTCATTATTAGTGAGGTAAAATTATTAACGTAAAGATCTAATTTTATAATTTCATAATTAATTAACCAAATATTTTTTCATCACCACTAATAATCATAGCACTCCGGCGTAGGGAGTTTCGGTGGCCGCCCTAGTCCACCCAGGAATCAAGTAGAACGGGCGGCTTTCCAAATGCTAAGACTATATTCTTGATTATAGGGTAAAATTATTTTATCTCTAAAGAGATTAAGTCGTTTCAACTCCAACCAAGACATTTGAAAAAATTATATAAAGTTGACTCTAGTAATATAAAATAAACCAATAAAATCTATAATATTCAATATTTATTTTGTTATGAATTCCAAAAAAATAATTTCACCAAAGCCTTTTAAAAAAAAATTCTAATTTCTTTGGATCTTAAACAATCTTAACATCTGGGATGATTATCTTCGGATTTTCACAATAAATTGTAAATCCAAGAATGTGATTTCTAAATAGAAAATAAATATTTTGAAATGAAAAATATTAGTTTTAATATATTGACAAAATAAATATGTTTACTTATTACAACAAAATATTTTTTATGATCAATCATAAAATGATTGAAAGATTATCTAAATGATTTAACTATCTCAAAATTAAACTCGATAACATTATTCTATTACTAACGAAACCTTTGCCTCAAATATCCACGGCCGATTAACCGTTTGTCTATCAGATCAGGAATATTAGGGTAAGCGAAAATATAAAACTATTATTATTAGATACATACTATAATGGAGAGGGTAAATAATGAAGAAATAAAAAGATTAGGAAGCCAACATAATATGGCCAATAGGGAGCCAACCCGTATCTTTCGTATCCCATCCGTGTCCTTGAAAAAATAAAAAATATCTATTCGGACACACTTGACACTCCAAAATATCATCACATGTCCGCGCGTCCAACTTTATTCTTAACTTATTTTCTTAAAATGAGTTTAAAAGTAGTATATATTACTATTTCTTAAAACTACAAATTATCTTAAATATTTTATATAATTAAAAAAGATATTAAAAATACTTAAAAATAATAATTTAAATTTTAATATAAATAAAATGTCAAAATATTATTATAATTTTAATCAAAATACATTATATTTTATATATATACCGTGTCCCCATGTCATATGAAAAATTGAGATTGGTGTGTCGGCGTGTCGCGTGTCGTGTCGTATCCTGTGTCCGTGTCAGTGTCCCTGCATCATAGGTTCAATCCATTTTTTTTATAAGGCCAACCGAACAATAATAAATGAAAAGGGCTCGTCCTATATATTTTAAGGCCTACATGATTAAAAAATCTCACAGAAATTTCAGAGTCTATAGGCCTACATGATTTATTTCACTATAAGCCCAATTGAATTCGAAAAACACAACAATTGACAAAAAAAAGTACAACAACCGTTTGATCAGGTTACCCATAACTCTGTCTGTGTGAATCCTTCTATAGTGCATCAAATCTACGGAAGTCACTACTAATCAACGCAATTTAATGCTTGTGGCACGGTGCCACTAATTATAGTGAGGCACCACAGAATTTCCCTTATGGTAATACCTTACCTCTTTTGCGTTTTCGTAATACAGTAATAATTTTGTGATTCGTGTTTGTTTAGCCATCGTGTTATTCGTGTGGTTTTCGATAATTTTGTGCAGTCAATCAGTGAATAGGGATCATGAGTCATGCATGACTCATTTCATGGGCCCTATCTGTCAATCACAATTGGCCTTGTAAGGAATATTAATTCCCAAGCAAGGACCTCCCTGATTTGGTAATACCCAATGGAATGTTTTTATAGGGCAGGCCTATGCAGTAATATAATAATTGTGGGTCTTTTCCAATAAAAAAAGAAAAAAAAGTTCACAAATAAAATATAAAAAATTACAAAAACATTATTTTTTCTTTATAAATGAAAAATGATTCTTTTTTATTTGACAAACTATTTGTGTATTGATTCAAAATTTTAGGAGAGAATATTTGAATAACTTTTTTTAGAAAATGTATGCTAAAAATGAGACATAAATTTGATTTCTATACAATTTTTTTTAAAAAAAATGTTTTTGATAATTGATTAATAAGAAAAAATTATAAAAAATATTGATTTAGAATAAAATCACCAAATATTAAGAAAAACATATCATATTTTTTAGTCATATTTAAAAAGAAAAATTATATTAAACTCTTACGAATTTTGAAGTTTTTTGAGAATATTTTAAAAGTTAGATATTTTGGGATGTTTTAAAATATTTTAATAATATTTTTGTCATTAAAAAAGTGCATTTTTGTATTTGATAATTCAAGCAATTTTTCTCCGTTCACCCAAAATGATTTTTGTTTTTATTTATTTGGTGCACCTTTTATTCTCCTTAATGTTTGTTCAAGTGAAAGCTAAAATAGAGAGATTTAGAAGAAAAAACGTTTTTTTCTTTTACTTTTATTATTGTACTAAAATTATGCATATATAATTAGTACATGCATAATTTTAATTTCAATTACATATTATAATGGTATTTTCTTTCAATGAAATTAAATAAAATGTTGCCTAGCTTTATTTTTTTTAATTGAAAGGGGCTAAAAAACCAAAAAAACAGAAACATAAATACAAATTAAATGAGGCAGACACAAAAAAAAAAAAAAAATTAAATGAGGTAACATAGCCACTCTGTTATCATCACTGATAGGATGTCTAGCAACTTCAAGGTAGAGGAGAATCTAAAAAGCTTTTAGGATACGTTTGGATAGAAGGAAGGAAATAGAAAGAAAAAAAATTGAAAGGAAGGAATGGAAAGAAAAGAATTTGAATAGAATTTTATTTTGGATTTTTTATTTATTTAAATAAAAATAATAACAAATTTATCAAAATAGGTCCGCTGGGGGTATTTACCGTTTTAGGCATACCCCCCATATCTCGGGCTCTGCAAGCCCGAAATGAGAATTACATGTATCTCGGGTCTGCAGAGCCCGAGATAAGACCACAATTTGAAATCCACACGTATCTCGGGTCTGCAGAGCCCGAGATACGTATCTCGGGACTGCAGAGCCCGAGA
>JASCZI010243003.1:0-16488 GCA_036250425.1 Stylosanthes scabra
ATATATCAAAAGGAAGAGAAAAAGAAAAGGGGAAGCATACAAAGAAATAAGGCTTTGAGCATCAATGACTAGGATACCAATTAAAAGAAAACTCAAAAGTTTCTCCTAGTTATATGCTTGTGGTGTTTCTATGTCAGGGAAAGAGGCTTGGGATAGTAAATCCAAGGAGTGCCTTGTCACTTGATACCTTAAAACAATCGGTTTTTGGATAATCGATTGAACTCCTAATCTAAAGAGCCGCCTTGAGACAAAGCATTTAAAGTCAATAAACCAAAGAAATCCCCAAAAAGAAAAGCAAAAACAAAGTGATCAAACAAAGAGCTGACTTCAAACACAAGAAAGATAATCTCATAATAACATCCGAGAAGAATTCTTGAGGAAATTAGACCCTTGAACTTGAAGGAGCAAGAAAAAGGAAACACATGGAATCCACAAACTTAATTAAGAGCAAGGTAAATTGAATTTAAAAACATATATAGCTCTTGTTTTGCTTGAGGACAAGCAAAAGATTAAGTTTGGTGTTGTGATGCATGGGCATCTTTGTATGATTTTAACTTCAATATCTCTTGATTATTATGTAATTTCTTGTGAATTAATACTCTTAATCTTATCAATCAAACAAACTTAATGTCTTTTGAGTTTTGTCTATTTTATAAAGTATTTGATAAAGAATTTTAGGTGATCAAGGCCACTCAAGAGTAGATTGAAGAAAGGAGATTGAAGAGAGTGAGAAAAATGGAAGAAAGTTGAAGTCCAAAGACTCACGTTATACGTGAGATCCCACGTTATACGTAGGAATTAAATCCTTCGTCCAGAAATTTGACAGAGGCTACACGTTATACGTGAGCCACCCACGTTATACGTGAGAATTATTTCTCTCTCATCCAGCAACTCCACGTTGTACGTGAAGATCCCACATTATACGTGGGAATTAAAACAGCACTTCCAGAATTGGACAGAATTCCCACGTTATACGTGGGAATCTCACATTATACGTGGGAATTGAAAGTCCAGCAATGCCACTTCAGCCCAATCTTATTTTGTTACTAATCCATCACTTAATCAAGGGCAATTTTGGAAAATTCAAGAGAAGATTGATTGAAGATTAAGAGAAGAAGATAAGCTTTGTTAAGATAGAAGATAAGATTAAGATAAGATAGATTAGAATTGATTTAGATTTGATTTGATTGATAGCTAATTTTTTGGAATTAAGCTAAGTATATAAGGAGAAAACTAACCACTAGGGTTAGGATCTCAGATCTCAGCACAGACGTATTCCATATTATTCTTAGATCTAGTTTTTCATTATGCAAGGCTAAACTACTCCATTGTTAAGGGTGAGGAGCTCTGTTCACCCGGCATGAGGTAGTCACTATGTACATTCGTTTATTAATTTATTGAGGTGTTTCAGTTATCTTTTATGCATGATTTAATTTTCTATTTTTCATCTCAATAGTTTAGAATCACTGAGAGGTGTTCTTAACTTGTCTAGGGCTAGATTAATTAGATTGAGAGATCTATTAGTTTATGCTAGCTGGAAATTAAATCACATAATCAATTAGGTCTAGCTAGAGATAGTCAAGCTAATTGTTATGCAACTAATAATTCTGTAGGTTGAAATTGGATTAGAACTAGTTGGGATAGAGTGACATTTAATCCGATCTAGGATCACTTTTGAGACTCATAAGGATTTGAATCTGATTTAGATCTTCACCTATTTGTTTGATTAATTTACTAAGACATTAGCTTTTGATTAGGTAAATAGAAACTAAGTTACTAAGAGATTAGGGCTGTTAAACTAGATTCGTTGTGCTTGATAACTGAAACCCTAGAATTAGTATTCGAATGTATGCATTAGCCCTCAAGGGAAAAACATCTCCGGATCTCTTAACAGCTCTCTCATCATCGCTTACATCTCAAGTAATATTCTGTTTTCATTCTTAATTGATATTCGAAATTCTTGCTTACTAAATACTTCCAGTTTTTCATTCGATCTGATTAGAAGAATTAATTGGTAGTGATTGCTTAGTCCTTTAATCCTCGAGGGATCGATACCCACTTCACCGTGGTATTACTTGATACGATTCGGTATACTTGACGAGATCTAAGGTTTATAAAACACCGCATCAGCGGACTTTTCCCAAAAGATTAGGCCCGTTAAAAAGGTGCGGGCTAAATGGATTTGTCTGATTAACCCAGGAAAAATGTCCAATTAAACAAGATATCTCGTGGGCTAAATGTACTAGTCTATTTAATTTTTTTTAATCTTTTAAAAAATATAACGTAATATAATGTAGTCTAAAATCTAATCATATTTTAATATTTTTCTATAAAAATGTCATTTTGTTCATATATTTATTTTTAGAGTCTAAAATTAGAGTTTAATTTTTTTAAAAATAAATAAATAAACAGGCTAACCCGTTAGGTTGGTCATAAATAATTCATGTTCTAAAATTGTAGCTTATGAATAAAACAGGTTTAAGCCTTAAGCCTAAATTAAATGGATCGGGCTAGTCCGTTAGATAGACAGTCTTAATTATCTACTTTAAATTAAATCACTACGCGCCATATTATTGTTAGCATATTCCCATATAATATAGAGTTAATAAAAAAATCATATAAATAGTTTTTAAAAAAAACAAAACAAAATACATCATTTTAAATTTACATTGATAATGGCGTAAAATATAAAAATGATATTAATAGTTTAATTAAAATATACTATTATTAGAAAAAAATTGCAAGATTTGATATTAATGAGTCACATTAATTTATTAATTAATTTAATCAATTGATTTCAAAATATTTATGATGAGGTGTTAATTGATTTGATTTAATGATTTAAGTAAAATAAATAGGAAACACTCTCAAGAGCGTGTCATGTTCGCGCTCCATTATTGAGTGCATAAACCCGATTTTAATAATTGTGTCCCCCAATGTATCTCCCAACCCAACATATCAAGGACTAACCATCCGTGGATGTGAGCTCCATTTAAGGGTTTGTCGCTGGCCAATGGGTTGCTGCATGCACAAGGCGGGAATCGAACCTCCGTCACTTGCTTAAGCGGACTAGTGAGCTAACTACTAGATAAATAAACAATAGATAGATAATAGATAACAGATTATTATTATTATTATTATTATTATTATTATTATTATTATTATTATTATTATTACAAAAATCGCATTATTTGATCTATTTGTTTTCTCCTCTTGATAAGAACATTTAACAAACGAGATTGTTTATAAGAGAAAAAGAAAAGAGATGGAGGAACATTTAATTTAATAAATAATGTGACAAAATGTCACATTTACAAATAAATTTTTGTATAATATGTTGACAAAAGATGGAAGTGGCAAATACTGATGGATATAATAAGTCATACTTTGTTAGGTTTGGATACCCAATTACCCACATGGCCACACCTATATTTGATCTAAGCCTATATGAAAATTTAAAATTTTCAAAGTGTTTTGTAGGGTCACCGTCTCGCTGAGGCGCTGAGCCGCTGAGGCAGGTATGTTGTCCATATATATTAAGAAATCTTATTCTTATTAATAATGGGACAAATAAAATATTTTTAAAATAAATGAAATATATTAATTATTTACTTATACATATTTTTTCAAATATTTATATTTATATTTTATTAATGATCCCATTAACAATGAATTAACTTGAATTAAAAATAAATCCAAATCGATATAATACAAATTGCAATTTTTAAAAAAATTGGATTAGATTAAAAAAAATAAAAATCAAATTAATATCATTGAAATAAGAGTTATGCTAGGTGCATATCAAATTCAGCAATCAAAATCAGCTATCAGTATAATACTCGTTGAAATACAAAATACATGTGTAATTTGACATATTTTTAATATGTATTTTATATTTCAATATATATTATACACCGATAGCTGATTTTGGTGTATAAATAAAATTATTGATAAAATAATAATAAATTATATCCATTTAATTTTTTTTAAAACAATCCAAATTGTACAACAAATATGGTCTTATTTTGTTATTATTTAGTGACTTAGTGTAAACTACATACTAATACATATATCTCTTTCCTTGTCACTCTCAACGAGACACATATTATATGGTTTTTGAATTAATCTCATTCCTAAACGAGATACATGTAATAATTTTTATTACTTATCTAATCGATAGTGATAACGAATATGCTATTAGTATTTTGTTTCTATTGTAAAAAGATAAATAATAAATGTGAAATAGGTAAATATTTTAAAAACTTATTTTATCACAACAATAATAATAACGACAATAACAATTGGTAACACTACAAGAATTTTCACACATACTAGCAAGATTACAAAAAAAAAAAAATTGATAATATAGTTATCACAATAAATGTTGCCAGCAATATATGTTATCGGCGGAAAAATCCGCTCGTAACACATTAGGGCTATGAATTTTGAGTGATGGTTACCGGTAGCAAAATATTTTCGTCGATAACCTTGGTACCTTTATTTAATTTCCTGCCACAATTTTATTGGCG
The DNA here is from genome assembly GCA_036250425.1 of Stylosanthes scabra. Taxonomy (NCBI): domain Eukaryota; kingdom Viridiplantae; phylum Streptophyta; class Magnoliopsida; order Fabales; family Fabaceae; genus Stylosanthes; species Stylosanthes scabra. The sequence goes on from JASCZI010243003.1 coordinate 4,530, forward strand.
AATTTTTTCAAACGGTAAATACGTCCGATAAAACTAAATAAAAAAATACAATCATAAAAAATAGCTACCAACATATTAATTCGATGGTAAATTCGCTGATAAAGTAGATAAAAACATAAGTTTTTTTTTATTAATTAGTTAACCTAATCTTAACCTTAACCTTTTTGGCATTAATTAATATGATAACCAACATAAATAAACATAACAATGTATGTTTTAAAGAAGCAGTTATGAAATTCGAACGAAACTCAAATGAAATATGTAACCAACGTCAAGTAAGTATAAGATATGTAAAGTACATATGAATAGTCTAATTAAAATGAAAAACAAAGTCTATAGGTCCACATAGTTGCCTTATCCTCATCCTCCTGGCCAGTCCCCTGGTCTTGGCCCAGGGATAAATTAGTGATATCATTTTGAGTGATTTTGATGTAAATTGGTAATTACGAGTGACTAATTTGGTCTTCATTACTGTTGGGCATCGCGACCATGCCCATAGAGAATTCAAATAAAGAAATAGAAAAGAACCATAACACAATCACAACACAAGAGAATTAACGTGGAAACCCAAAAAAAGAGAAAAAAAAAAAAACCACAGCCGTTGCCAAACGACAACAAAGAAAATATTAAAAAGTATTACACCCTCCAATATTTTCTACTACGGCACCAAGCCCTCCCACACTATAAATGACTACACCCTCCACACTCTTACAAGAGAAGAACTCTAAAGTACAAGAAGAAATTTAAAAGTCATACAATGTGTATTGACTTGGTGCACTTGAAACTCTGAACTTAAACTTCTATTTATATAATAAAGGCCCACCCACACTTCTTACATCAAGCGATGTGGGACTTTTATACACATTATTTTCAACCAAACCCAACAATCTCCACCTTGATTGAAAGTAATGACATTGTCAACACCGACAATCATAGCTCAATAACTATCACACTCCACCATAAAAAAGTGCATACAAACCAGTTATGAAAATGATATCGAAATCATTTGGAATTAGCCGATATAGAATTAGCCATTCTGGTGTCACAATCAAGGTCGGTTTGGAATTTCTTATCATTTAAAACAAGTGGTTCATTGTAGCGGAACCAAAACCAATTATGAAAATGATAGCGAAATCATTCTTTAACAAGAAAGTATCACAGAGTTTGCAACCAGTTTAAAATACCGAGTATGAAACTCGGGTCATTCTCCCTAGAAGTTGAAAACAGAGGTTCGCATTTGGTTGTGAAAATATTGGGGTTGCAATGGTGAGAGATGGTAACAAGAGAAGAAATAAGAAAGACTTGTGTCGCAATTAACAAGGGTACTTGGTCTTGAGTTGAAGTATAATGTGTCCCTATGACTACCACTAATCCCAATTATGAATGGTTGTCACATAAGACACAAAGCCCACTCTGTCAAATGGTCGAGTGGGTGGAATTAACCCCGTTTCGAATGTCCTAGGCAACTCACTAATGCGAAGGTCCTAGGTCCTTGGAACTTGAATAATCCATCAAGTTCACCTCATTAAGGACTCAATCATCACTAGCAAAAGCCTAGCGTTAACGAAACAATTTTAACCCGGGCCTTAACCCATTCTTGTCCTTAGGGATTAGTGGCTAAGATCATCCACACTTCAACCCATGACCAAGACACAAGAACACTACTCCATATTCATAAGAAACAAAACATCAAACACTTGGCATGCACAATATGAAAACATGATGAATAATGAGAGAAAATGAGAATCTAGAGTAGCAATTGTGATAGATCAACAAGATGACTAACAAACATCAATAATCAACCAAAGAGATGACAATAGATCATAACAAACAATAATTTTCAGCAACATAAAAATAAGGACACAAGAGCAAGAGAGGTATAATTGAAATAGAGATGAGCAAGTGAAAGAAACAAGCAAATATTACATTAACTAAACAAGAGTATCAAGTAACAATCATTCAAACAAGAATTAAAATGAAAAGTTTGTCTAGTGAAGGGCTGAAAATGGATGAACAATTGAAGAACAACTATGAACTAGAAGAGAAAAAATGAGAGAGATGGAAAACTCTCCCAAAAACCTCTTAAACTATTCTAAATTTTAAAAATGATCCTAATGAAAATTGGTCTCTTGTGTTTCAACTGTTTCTCCTTCATATAGGTTGAATTGGGCCTTGCAAGGGCTTTGGACCTGACCCGGAAATTTGAAATTCCATTTTTAGCCTTGATTTTAATTCTGCCAGATGGTACCGTGCAGTCACGCGGTACACGGTGCGGTCGCACGGTCAACAAAGATTGCAGCTTTGACTTCGACCCGAGCGGTGAGACTGTGCAGTCACGTGGGTATTGGCAGAATGCATCCCGAAACGCTCCCAGGGACACGTGAGGTCGCATGATAGGACCGTGCGACCGCACGGTGCCCTGTTTCATGTTCCTTAGCTTCATCTTATGAACCTTTTGCTTCTAATGCATTCCTTAGTCTTTCCTATACCTTTCTCAATCCCTATAAACCTGAAATCCACTAGCAAACATATCAATGCACCAAGTGGGATAAGATTTCACAAATTCCTATCACTTTTAAGGCTAAGTTAGCATATATTTATCCTTAAGAACATATTCAAGCAAAGGATAAAATCCATGGTTATTCACTAGCAATTCTATAGAAATATGTTGATGAACCTCACAATTCTAACCTATTTTTCAACATGGAAAAAGGGTTCATCAACTCCCAAATCTAGGTTGACCTACGTAAGATAGTAAAACTGATTCAGTCCGGTTAGCCGGTATAGGACGCTGTAATCGGACCAGGTTCATTACTTGGGATTCGGTTTAAGATCGGACTTGTTCCCTTGTGAGCGAGCTACGGATCATCGGTCTCGACTCTACTTGGATCGGTTGGTTGACTAAGTTATGAGTGGTCCGGTGAATGCCGACCCTCATTTCCTTTTAAGATATGTTATCCGGCCAACGATTCTATGAATGGGGAATGATGACGACTTAAGGATCAATGAAGGGGAGGAAATAAGATGATGAGTTTGAGGATGAATTAAGAGAAGGAGAGGGGATGGACGATTATGGAAATTGCTTATGAAATTTATTATCATAGAGCCTAGTAAGGATGGTGGTTTCGTCCCGCTTACTCAGAGCTTCCCTTTTTGTGAGGATGGTGGTATTGTCTCGCTCACATTAAGGAAGGTGCGGACTGATATGGCAATGCCATGAATCATGATTCCCCCATATAACGTGCCGTTGTTTGGAGGGGTAGCCCCTTCTTACGGTAGGGATTATCCGTGACTCACGAGTGATGCAACCTTCTCATGACGATAGCTCCGGTGACGGGATCCTCACCAACTACTTACGATCTGTATGGGGGCAACGCGGAAAGCACATAAAAAGGCGGTGCAGGTTGCTTCGGAAGCCGTGACATTCGCTCGTAAGGAACCATGCTTGGCTGGTCCCAAGTAGTCGTCGGGTGCGGGAAGTCAACCGACGCGTGAGCTCATGTCCTGCGCTAGGAACTTTAGGCATGCATCATACTTTATTTGTGTTTGTTAATTTCTCTTAGGTTGCTTGCTTGTGTGTGTTTCTTTGCTTTCCTTGTGTGTTTTATTTTCTTTTCCTTTTATTTTCTTTTTGTCCTAAGTGGTATATGATGAAATATGAGATGCTGCCCTATTTGACGTAAGCCCTGGGATAAAGTAGTTGACCACTAGGTGTTGACTGAGAACGTTAGGTTCTCACCCCCGTTTTCTTTTTTACCCCACACGTAGATGGGAAGAAGAGTTGGGACCAATCAGAGTACGCAGCGGTAAGACTACAAGGATGAAGACTTTAGAATCCGATGACGAGCTAGGAATCATCAAGATACACACGATTTTTCCGATGGTGCATAGTCTCGTCACCCCTCCATATTAAGAGTATCTAGTCTCAACAGTTCATGGGAGTTCTCTATCGAAGCGTCATATAGAGAGAAAAGGAATGAAGGGAGGTAGTATGATTGTCGATGATATGCACTAAGGGAGATGGGAGAGAAAAGAAGGAAGCTTAGAGGGCAACACAATAAGAGAGTAAAAAGAAAGTTTTAGGGTTCAGAGTTTGGCTACCCCTTCCTTTGAGGTTGATTTATTAGTGTGCCTCATAATAGTTAGTACACAAGAGGCTTAGGTTGTTGTTGTCTTTTGTTCTAGTTCCTGTATCCTAGCTTAGGAGACCTCTGTATGGTCAGGCTGGGATTTCCTTGTCAAGTTTTTAGTTAATGGTGGAACCTTTGGGTTGTAATAACGTTAGTAATTAATATATTTTGGGTTTTAACGGTTACCTACTCTTGCCCCTGCTTCGTTTATTAGTAAACGAATTATGTAATAGTTATTAATTTACGCTTGTATGATGTTGACGTATGTAATCGATAGGCTTATATGTAATTAAGTAGCTAAAAAAGTCTTAGATTAGGTTAGGATTAATGTGGCATTCCGATCGTAGGCAGTGTCGCGACACGTCGAAAATCGGGATGTTACAAGTAAGCTACTTAGGTTCTTAATCATTTCCATCACCTTAATCTTAACAAGGATATCTCATCTCTTTCTTCATATTAACTCATCATATTCATAAGTGCATCATTATCTTATAACTTATTCATGTCGTCATAGCAGCATATGGAATAGGGAATAAGTGTACAAGTACACGCAAGCAAACAAGCAAACAATCAAGCACACATACGAATAGTAACGGCACCAAGCGGCCGTGCAAACATTAACGACACCAAGTGGTCGTGCACACAATGCAAACAATGGGATGATGCATGCCTTTCCTAATGCAGGCCATGACTCATGCATCGGTTTACTACCCGCGCCCGACGTTAATCGGAACAAGTCCGAATATGGTTTCTTCAATCAGCGATGTGCTTCGTGGTTATACCACGTTATTCCACACCTTCTTAACGTGGGCGGGACGACACCTCCATCCCCAACGTTAAGGCACACTGACCAAGCAGGACGAACCACCATCCTTGTCAGGCATAAAACTCTTTTGACGTCCTATCGCAGCAAAGAAGAAACATCATCTCATACATACTTTGGGGAGCGACCCCTCTCATCAATGCATACAAAAGTGCAAGCAGGATACGACCTCCGTCCTTACTCGAATGCTTGCTTTCTTGTTTCGTATGTAACCGGTCCGCTAGACCGAAGACTCGCTTAACCACGAAACCCGGTCCGACCAACAACCATTTATCTTAACTTGGGTTATCAACACTTAAGATTCTTTAGTAGTTTTCTCTATTCTCTCGTCCTTGCATTATGATAGCCCTAGTGTCCATTTAGGACTTATACTAAGTTTTATCTTTTGAAAGTCTTTTAGGTGACCATGCGGTCTTAGAGTTGTTCTTTTCACTTGATTAAGTTTTATGCATTAGGATATTCAATATCCTTCAATTCTTTTCAAAACCATATTGTTACTCATATCTCAAACGAAAATATCCATGAAACCGTTAGTCTTATCTTTAGTAATCATATGCATATGGCTTTTCAGCCATAGGCCTAAGAATCCATTTTAAAAACGTTGCTCCATTTTTATGTGAAATCCTTGTTCAAAAACTTGTATCCATTCAGTCAAACCATAGGCTTCTATTTGAAGAACATTTTGTGTATTACTTCATAAAAACAAGACTAAGAACCATTGTTTGTACATCTTTAAAACTTTAACTTCTCATCTTTATAAAGAACTCTTTTATAAGACTTTCTTCTTCAAACATTATTCTCATCATCAAATTCCATTTTTTATTCATGGTAAATCGATTCCATCATTTTAAGTTTTAGTTATCTTTCTATGACTTTTAACCCAAGTGTAATACCCTTTTCCGGTTGTGGTCTTAGCTCATGTTTTCTCATCTTACATCTCTCTTACGAAGCAAGCATTATATACATATATCATTCATTATCAAGAGTGCAATTTCATCATATCATATCATCATGGCTGAAGCCCACATCACACATGCATACAAGCATAGATATCAATCTTTCATTAGTCATTGCACTCAAAGCACACAAGCACTTAGCAAGCTTTTCACTTAGATTATCAAACATTCATGCAAGTAGTTTAAGCTCTTAACTTTAGTCATCTTTTTAGGTTATTTTCTTACATGCAAAGGTCTAGTTCATTCATGTTAATCTAAGCTAGCCTAACCCCTTACCTCTTGTAGACCTCCTAAGCTCAAGCTAATCTTGCAAGATTCTCCTTCTTGCACCATGGGTCCACCAAGTCTCACGAATTCTCCACGGATCCAAGCTTGTCTCGTTGGTGGGGAGGGTGCTAAACTCGAGCATTCACTAAGAGGAAGGGATGGGCTAGAACAAGACATGGACAAAAACTTAGGATCTTAGCTCTTAAGGCAACACTTTTAAGAACATGCACCTAGGTATTACACCTTACCTTAGATAACTCTAGAATAAGAGACGAAGAAGAACAAGGGAAGGGACAAGAGAACGTTGGTGGTGGCTGGTCCGAAGTTACCACGGTGGAGGGCTTCACGGCGGCAGTGTGGTGGTCTCGGCGGCGGGGGAGCTCCAAGGGTTTCTCTAGCTCTTTATCAACCTAGTTCTTACCTCAAGAGCTTAAGAACTAATGTGTTTGGCTTAGAGAAATTCTGAAATGATGCTAAGAGAGGGAGGCTGTATGGCGGCGGAAGAGAAGAGAGAATGAGGGTGAAGTTGTGCACCAAAGCTATTAAGATGGTGTCATATATATAGAGGGTGGTTTAGGTTAGGAGCTTCATAAAAAAATGAACAAAAACTAGGGTTACTTGGGGCCAAAGCCGACGGCACCTAGGGAGGGGAGTGGCGCAGTTTTTGGTGGCCAATTGTGGTAAAAGTTGTAATAAATGAGGTAGTTGGGAAGCATAATGGAGGTGGTTGGGTGGTGGTGTGATGACCGGTGGTCCTAGGCTTCTGAAAGGGGGCCATTTTCGAATTTTTAAAACTTTAGGGAATGCTAATCTCGTCTACGAATCTATCTCATAATATTTCATGACTCCGAATTATGTTTACGTCCGTCCATTACCGAAACTAACGGTTAAACCGTCGTGATAAATAGTGTAGCGTAAGAATAACAGAAATTTTCTAACTATCACTTAGGTGCTATCTACTTGGACATCACCATAAAAACGAAATTTTCTTCGAAATTCGCAAGAACTCATCATTATCGTCATAAAGCGTTCGTACAGAAAAAGCGGGTGTTACAAAAATAGTTGGTGCTTCATGTCATACATTTAGTAGGTAAATGTATCAATTTCATGAGCATGGTGTAGGTCAGATTTGAGTTCATATATCAAATTCCAAGGTTCTATGTGATGCATAAATCTTAATATTTGATATAATCATTTATTGCAGGAGCTAATTGATAAACCCATTTTTAATGGTTTATTTTGTGATATATTTGAGTAAATTAATTATCAAGTCAAACTCACTTAATTACTTGTGAATGATTACATTTGTGAATTCTTGCTCAATTAGGACTTGAATTGTGAATATGTACGTTTTTAGCCATAATTTGCTATAGATTTATTAAATTTCCATTCCATTTGATAACTTGATTGGTTTGTTCAAGTGTTTCAGGCCTAAATAAGTTGGAAATGGAGTGAAAGTGGCTAAAAAGTGCTTTAGGAGTGAAGAATTCATGAAGAGAAGCCAAAAGGAGTATTATGGACACTCGTGCTTACGCACATACACGCACGTGACCCTGGAGCATTGAAAAAGTCAATTCAGCCAATCTGTGCATACGCACATGCCTCACGTGCGCACGCACGTGTTCAAGAAATTGCGTAGATTTCAATTCGGGACACATGTGTGCACGCACGCAAAGCGTGAGAGCATTTTTAATGAAGACTAAAATTGAAATTTCAAATCAAAGTCTCAGGGCTTGGCCTCTTGGAGGGCCCCAGTGTTGGATTATAAAGGGCGAATAGCTGAAACACGAGGGGGAGAGCCACACATTAGAGGAAATTAGTCTAGTTTTATTTTTTAGAGAGTTTTTGCAGAGAATCACTTTTTCTCTCATTTTCTTAGTTGTTCTTACATTTTCCCTGTTAATTTCCAGCACTAAAACTTATACCGACTTGTGAATTTTAGTTGTTTGATGTTGGATTGTTAATACTCTTGGTCAATTAATGCAATTACTTCTTGTTTCTTTCATCTAGCATCTCTAATTTCTCATTTCTCCATTATTGCTATTTTAGGTTTCTTGTGTTCTTGCTGGATTTATTTTCTCGTATGATCTATCGATGATTTCTTGATTAATTTTGTGATATTTGTTAGTTATATTTTTTATCTAGACTATTGGGTATCTTGTTCAATTTACTTGCAATTCATCATGTTAATTGACTATGCATACCAAGTGTTTGATGTTTTGCTTTCTATGAATATGGAGTAGTGATCTTCATTCTTGGTCATGGGTTGAAGTGTGGATGACCAAGAGTCATTAATCCCTAACAATTGAATGGTGTAGAGGTGTAGATTAATCCGGTTTCCATTAACGTTAAGCTTTTGCTAGTGATGAGTTGGCCTTGACCCGAAAAACTTGGTGGATTATCCTTATTTTCCAATGATGTATGCCTTTCGTATTAGTGAGTTGGTTAAGACTTACGGATTTGGATTAAACCCTCCCACTTGACCATTTGACAAAGTGGGATTAACTCTCTATGTGACAACCATTCATAATTGGTATTAGTGATGATGATAGGGACACATTATACTTCAACTCAAGACCAAGAACTTTTATTTCTTGCATTTCAAGTTATCTCTCTTTTTGCTCTAGTTATTAGCCATTGAACTTTGCAACCTCCATTATTTCTCAACCAAGTGCAAACTCATCTTTCAAATCCTAGGGAGAACGACTCAAGGTGCAATACTCTCGATATCTTTTTGGTTGCAATCTGGTGACAATTTTTTAAATCTCGACAAGCTCCTCGACGCACTGGTTGAAACTATACTCTTAATGGATTTTCTTAATTAGATTATCCTCACCGTTCTAGTGGGCTGCTTCACTAATACCTATAGCACAAGAGTTGATGCCAGGTATTTGTCGTAGCTAGATTTTGTGAAGTATGAAGTGTTTAACTAATGGATCAAGGATTGCAGGGCAAAGCCAATTACCACACTGTTGAAAGCGATCTGAATGTTTACAATGAAGTCAATTACAAAGAATAAGGTAAAACTAACCAACCATATTGGCAAACTACCTCCAATAGAGCATAGTATGATACAAAAGATTAAACAAAATTACAAAAATGTTTGCTTTGATTAGGTGCCCTTACCCATATAGCTTACGACCTTGATCTTGTAGAGCTTCCAAAGGCTATACTACTCCCTAGCCACATACCAATTTGAAAATTATTGGTAAGGAATTTATTATTAGGTTCGAAGAGCTAAATTTGTTATCAAATTTGGCTATATCATAATGCTGTCGTCAGGCCACCTAAAGTTCACTATGAATCATGTCAGCCAATTTAGGGGATTATTTAATTTTAATATAAATTTTATATTATTATCAAATTATATTCATGTATTTAGATGACTTTTAAAATAATAAATTCAAAAATTAATTATTTCTACTGATATAACAATACATGATTAATTATCTATATATCTAACATTGATAATATATAAAAATTAAATTATTTGATCATATTCCGAATTGTGAGAGGAGAAATTGATATTTAACCATTAAGATGTGAATCTCATTCATATTAATTTTATACTGTGTCTGGTATTTTAAAAGGTAAATTTAGCTTTTATACACAAAATTAGAACAAATGTAATTATGCTATATGACCAATAATGTTGGTGGCTCATAGTAACTAATATCATTTTTTTTTTCTTCTTTTTTTTCAATCCCACAATTTCTCTAATTAAGCTTATTAATTCCCTAATAATTCTCTAATTTTGATTTCGCAATACTGTTATTATATAAATAACAATTTCTTAAATATTCATGAGTTTGGATGTGTGGCTAGTGTAGAGTTGGGTTCGCTGAGTATTGATTACTTTGATAAGCTATGTATCTTTATGCAGACTGCAAAGTACTTATCATCATCATGTGCATAGTGCATGCACCGTAATGATAGGCCCACGTGAGTTGGACCCAACCTCCCATAAAGAATCACTCGTAGGAGTATTAAAGTCTTGGCTTAGGATTTGGTACCTCTCTTTGAGGAAGGTCACCAGCAATCTCCTTAAAAATAATTATAAATTTAACTTTGCATTAATTTTATCATAATTTTTTAATTTTCTTTTTTTTTTTTTTTTTGGTAATTTCAGTTTCACCTTCTTTCTTTTTGGATCTTTTTCTATTTCTTAGATCCAGACTTTCTCTCTCTTCAACTCTCACCGGAACAAAAATTGATAAGCCACCGTCATTGTACTACCACTCATTCATCGACCTACGCTGCTACACACATATCAAAGTGTAGGAGTTGACTCAGCCACCTCACCATAATGAGTGAAAAAGAAAAAGAGGATAGTAAAAATGAGGCCATGCTTGGTGGTGATGCTGTTGCCATTGCGACGGAGGATCATGGTGGATGCTCTCAAGTAAAACTGATCTACTTCTCTCCTAATTTCAACTCTGTTTCAACAAACCTAAAAATTCCTCTAAGCTAATAACATGGTTGTAATTATTTAACAAATATTTGAATATTTAATTACTTATATATGAATGGGGTTACAACTTACAAGCAAGGATAAGTATTATTAATTCAAAGTTAATCATAGTCACCAAAAAAAGTTCAAAGTTAATGATAATAATAATAATATAATAGAAAATGTTGATAAGCTATGGTGTTCATAGATTCCTTATCAGTTATCACGTGGGATAGGAAATTAGGATTTAGGGATGCTTTAATTAACATGTGCATGCGCCTAGTCGGAATCTCTGAACTCTGATGGCTGTATGTACGCTACTTTTCCTTTAATTCAAGATTTAAAAATTGAATGTTTCAAAAAAATTAAAAATTAAAGGATAAAATATTATTTTCCTTATACATGGATAATTCCTAAAGATGATTTGAAGTTCTATTCGTGTCTTTAATATTTTAAAATCATATTAATTTTTTTCATCCTCGTATAATACGAAAAATCACTATTGAAACCACACACCTAAATATTAGTTTATAATATAAAAGTATTATAAGTGACATTTATTTTATTTGTTATTATTTTTTTTACTGTACTAACATATATAACACAAAAATTAAAAAAAGAAAATTTCTTTTTCTTCATCCAAACTTTATAATTCTTGAGTTATTGAAATACGATCTAAGTAAAGATTACATTTAAAAAATTATTGATTAATCAATTTCACATTTTAAAAAAAAAAATATTGGAATTTATATTAAAAAATTTAGCATTAGGACATAGTTGATATTATTTTGAAATATTAGGGATATAAAAAATGTTAGGGACAAAAATGATAATTTACTAAAAATTAAATTATTATCATTAAAATATTAATATATTGCTATAATTCCATAACTCTCTTGAGTTATATAATTTTTTATTTTTCCTCTCAGTTGTAGGTGACACGTGACGTTGTTTCAATGAAAATTTTATATTAACTTGTTAATTTTAATATGTATATATTTTATTATAATTTTATAATTAAAATTTACCATTAAGATTATCAACTCAACAGTGTTTATAATATATACACACAAGCACATGGTATTGTAACTGTAACTGCTTTCTAACATAATTCAGAAAACTCACTAAGCTACTTAACACTCTAGTTAACTTGGTAAGTTACATTACCAAATTAATGATTAATTTAACTAATAAGTGGTTACAGCAACTAACTATTACTAACTATAGTTGATAAAAATCAATAAATTGTCATATATGATGGTACACTAAAAGACTTCCATATATATATATATATATATATATATATATATATATATATATATATATATATATA
>JASCZI010243009.1:5021-16392 GCA_036250425.1 Stylosanthes scabra
ATTCCTAATGTGTGTGTCTCCCTTGTGCTTCAGCTGTTCTCTCCCTATATAGGCTGAATTGGGCTTCAAAGAGGCAAGGCCTTGGCCCTCAAATGCAAAATTCCAAATTTGCCCTTCATTAATGTGCATTCTGTGTAACGGTGCGTACGCACTTATAGAGCTGCGTACGCACCTCAGTCTGGGCAGCTTCCTCTTCATGAATCCTTGCTTCCAATGCTTTCCTTAGCTTCTTCCAAGTATTTTTTCAATCCCTAAAGTCCTGAAATATGCTAGCAAACACATCAAGCACCAAGTTGGATGAAATTGTACAAATATTACTCAATTAAGGCTAGTTTAGCACATATTTATCAATTAGAACAAATGTAGCAAAGATTCACAATCATGGCTATTCACAAGCAATTTATGTGGAATTAGATTGATAAACCCATCAATTTTAACACATATTTTAACATGAAATATGGGTTCATCACTACTGTCACTCTCCAGTAATCCTCTATGTTGAGCGGATTGCTTAAAAGAGGAATATTGGATACCATCTACCGTTAGCAAGTCATCCCAACTGGTTGGCCCTCTTACATTAGACAATAGAATGCGCAAATAGAATTTTTCTCCTTCTGTAGGTGAAACATTATAAATTCTATCGATGACTCTCTTTTGTGATCTACGCTGACGCCATTCCTTCACGTGTTGTGCCAACTATAGTATTCTGGGAATTCCTGATACAGAAGATGTCTAGATTGTTGGCCCTCTCCCCGATTTAGGGCAAAGAATTCAGTGAGCATTGTTCTTGAAAAATAGCTATCATTAAGTATATCAGGTATAGTTTGGTGCTCGTAAAAGGTGACTTGATATTGGTTTGGCAGATGGATCTGCAACCTTTCCACAGCCGGGTATATTCTATAAAGGTTAAATTTGAATATTCTCCAACATGCCTCTGGAGCGGCAATCCATCTAGCATCAATAAACTGTTGCACCTCGTCATAATGAAAACTTCTGTGTACCTCCATTGCAACACGGTCTGGTCCCTTATAGCAATACTTGTACAAATACTTTATGCTCTTGATACTGCTACATATCTCAACATTAATATGACAATCATACTTTGCCAAGGGTTATATGGAACTACTCATCTGTTGTCAATTGTGACATTTTGATTTAATGGGACTGGAGTTTCAAACCGCCTCCTATATTGAGGATATGAGTTGTCTCCTCGTCGGGTCTCCTCGACAAACTCTTTTGGGTAGTTGCGTTTGCATTGACCATTTTTCATGCAAGGTGAACTTTGATTAAGAGATCCACAAGGACCATGGATCATATGCTTTAAAACTTCCTCATGTAAGTGTGGTTCTGATTCTTTAGACGGTATTTCTGCACGCACCAAAGTATCATACTGGCCAGGCTCACTTAACTTGTCATTGTTCTCTAAGATTAACAACATATGTAAATGCGGCAAACCTCTTTTCTGAAACTCAGTGACATAAATATAACTTTTCACCTTTCCCAAGACACGCTTAGATATGACATCCTCCTTTAATTGTCCAAATTTGGCCTTGAAAGTTCTTGTTGTTAGATCAGGGAGATCCTGGGGGTTTGAACATGGCTGAGTTATGAAGTTATTTCACTCCAGGATGGATTGCATGTCATGGTGAGGAAAATATCTGGTTTACCTTCTTTAAGAACAATAGCCATTCCCTCCTCATACCGTTGGGTCATGTCCCGATGGGTCCCCACGAATGATGAGGGTAATATTGTTCTTTACCAACATTCTCTAAACCAAATAAACATAGATTGAAATAATATTAGTTTGAGAATTTATCCTAAAAACGCATTTTGAGGTATTGTATAAGACATTAAATATAGAAACATTTACTAGCATTAGTCTCTCCTGTATACAAAGCATCTTGTAAGCCCTGATATAGTTCAGCTCTGATTTTCCGTTGTCTTTGACGAACCTATCTTAATTTTCCGATTTCGATTTTGACATAGTTGTCTACAACATATTGTTGTAGAAATCGCCTCGCATGCAACAAGGTTGATTGATTATTGGGGCGTATCTACAAATTTTTAAAATATGAAAAAATGGTTAAATTTTATTTATTCATGTATTTGCACAATTTATAGAAAGGAAGTGTAGAAATTGATGTAGGGGATATGGATGTATACCTGTAACATATAGATGTAATATGTACAACATGATACTTTGTCCCTATTTTGATTTCGGGTATCAATATCCCACCCATGAGTGCCAAATGGGAAAATAAGAGGATACTGTAGCGGATCATAATAGCCAACAAATTCCTGAATCCTTTTGAAGTTACCAGCATGAGTTTGTACCTTAACGTCCCTACTGCGAACCATTGATTCAATGTCATCATTGATTACGACAGCTGCTACTTGTGAAGCAGTCGGCAGACTGTATTGTGGTTGATTAGCAGGTCGCTCTCTAATTATCAAACTACACTCATGTACATCTAGCCGTTGTGCAAGTTGGCGAAATATATGGATAAAAGGATTGTATTGGTGTAGCATTTGTTGTAACTTGAGAACTAATGTTTGATGCAGCTGTGTGTTCTCTAACATCCTGTTCTGTAACTCGTGCTCAGTATCATATATGTACAATTGCAAGTAGCGTGGTCGCATACCCTGATCTGGATAAAATCCGCCTATATTGTGATATATTGATCGCTGAGCACGGAATGTATATACACCATGGCTTGCTGTAGCTAATTGTTTATCTATGTGCACTCGACACGAAGTGAGAGCAAAAACATTATTGTAACCACGTATATGTTTCCTGAAATGCTCCCCTTCTGTAGAAGTGTCTAAGAAGATCTATAGTAATTCATGAGGAGCATTCACTTATGGAAGAGAGACTTTCCCTCAATTACAACACATCTAAAATGTTTCATGATGAAAAAGAGGTGCATTACAGTGAAAACATGAGTTTGGAGTAGGTAGTGTAGTTCGAAACAGTCTTGCATCCTCTTGGAAATTTCTAGCACAATTGTGAGATGCTCGAACATTGTGTCTAATTTCCGCACTCGTATATTTACAGAAAATTGTATTATTTTTTTAAGGTTTGCTCATCACAAAATAAATACATTTAATTATTAGAAAAACTTGTAATTTGTAACGATTTACATCTTGTCTTGTAATTGTGTCCTTTTTTATATCTTTTTATATGTATGGGACGTTGGTGAGTGCCATTATGTTTTTTATAGTGTTGAGATATATATAGTGTAATATAAAGCTTTATTTTGCTATACCTATAGTGTAATAAATTTTTTTATTTGTTAATTTTTTTATCTTAAATTTTCTTAACTCAGTATGAAATTTGTCCATAATTGTTGTATAACTGGATTGGTTTTTTTATTTTTTATCCTAAATTTTCGTAACTTAAATGGGACAATATAATCAGAATTATATGATGTATTATTTTTGGTTATATATGAAGTAAAATGTGTTTATTTATTGCAATGTTTTAATTATCGTTATGTTATTTTTGTTTAAGTTAGATTTTTTATGGTAATTGTAATTTTGCTTAAGTTTGATATTTGATATAGTGTGGATAGAGTCTTAGTTTGAAAAATTGTATTATTTTGTTTAAGTTACATTTTTTTTTAGTTAAAATTTTTTGTTACTTTTATTTTTTTAAGTTGAGTTTTATAAGTTAATTTTATACTTAATTTATTATAAATTTATTATTATATTTATGTTTAATATATTATTGTATCCGGTTAACAATTATATATATATATATATATATATATATATATATATATATTTTATTTTTGTACTTAAATAACTTTCTTAGTAAAATAAAATTTCATAACTTTAGAAATTTTTATAATGAGTTAAAATTTTTTAGAAATTTCTAAATAGAATTATGTTTCTTATTTTATTATGGAATTCATAGTTTAGTTTGTTTTATTTATATAATAACATAAATAATAATTTTATATGGTGAATTCTAACCAACCCTCTCTAGATGAGAGGGTAAATTACTCACTCTTAGGCTTTTACTTAATTTTTCTTTCTCTTCGTTAAATGCCCTATGAAACACTATCGCTGTGTCCCTCAAATCATCGTCACGACTCCGTTATTTATTTCAACCAATCATATATATTAATATTATAAATGGGTCTTTGGATAATTCTTAAAAAAAATACTCTATGAAGCACTGGCATGTTCGCAAGTATCAATGCGTACTCAGTCACCGCCGCGACTTCGTTTTTTCTCACTTGATCTCCCATTTTGGAGATAATGGAGTCGCAACAGTTATTAGAGGACGCGGCGAAGATGTTTTACAACAAAAAAAAAAAATAATCAAGCGAGAAGGGTAATTTACCATCTCATATATAGAGAAGGTTGATTAGTCTTCACCATTTTATATATAGTACGCTGCACATACGTACATAAAATAAATACATTTGAAGTGGATATAGAGCACATACCATTTATGATCTCATTTTATATATAGTACGATAATACATAAAAAAAAAACTATTAATACTGCACATACGTACATAAAATAAATACATTTGAAGTGGATATAGAGCACATCCCATTTATGATCGCACCAGGTCTATTAGTTGGAGGAGTAGTACTGCGAACCGTCGCTTCGCATCATTGACGTAGCAGGAGAACAATTTTCATCTATATATTTTAAAATAATTAAAATATGTAAGTTTATGTGTAGGTAATGATGTCATTTTGTTAATTTTTCTACGTGAAAAATACTTTAAAGAGTATCGAAATGTAATATTATTTTTAAAAGGTTTAAAAGGTATAATTGATTAGACATAAAAAAATTATTATTCATTATACGAATATGGCCAAGAAAATAATGGTATGTCGATGTATTTTTAGACAAAAGAATACATTAAAAATTGAAGTAGTACTCAGAATTAAATTTAACAGCGTATATTATTAATTATTATAAAAAGCTAATCATGCCATATATTTCAAACAAACGGGTACCACATAATATGTTAAATAACATAAATGAACATTATATATTGGCAAGCTTTGGTGTCTAATTTTTATTCCCTCTTTTACCTGTACTAATATTGAGCACAGCTAATAATTATAATAAATAGAGCCTTAGTTTAAAATATCTATATGCTATCTATTTAAAGTATTTTGCATAAGTTACATTTGTTTTTGTTACTTTTTAGATTTTTTAGTGGAATATTCTTAATTTTAAAAAATAATTTATTTAAGTTGCAATATGCTATTTGGATATTTTTAATGAAATAATATTTGTTTTTTTAATATTGTCATTATATGTACCAATCTTACAGCTGAACCTAAATAATTTAAGAAAAATTCCTTTTAAGATCATTTTAACATATATATATATATACATATATATATATATATATATATATATATATAGTAGACATAGAGTACGTACTAATTATTATTGCATCTTTTGTATTATTGCATTTTTAAGGGAGATAAATGAATATTTTGATCGGTATATGTGTAAATTCATGTATGAAATGTGGTTTTTTTATTACATGAAAAATACTTTAATTAAGTACCAAAATGTAATATTATTTTTAAAATTTAGAGATTAAAGTAAAGTACATATACAAAGAATATATTATTGTGTAAGGTAATACTCAAAATTAAAATAAATTTTGTAATTTATTTTTTTAAAAGAATTAACCATACTTATATCAAATGGGCAAGCATAATAACTTAAGTAAGATATACAATGAACCTCAGAATGTATAAAAGTATGATAGTATTACCACTCCTGTTACTTGGACCAGCTTCATTGCGTATACTACTTGGATCAGATTCAATATCATGTGTTCCATGTCCTATTTAAAAAAATCATATATGATATTTGATAAGTATTTTTTATATATCAGGAAAATATTATTTTTCCTAACATATATTATTTTGTTTATTAGATAATACCTTGGACAAAATACGGGTGAGAAGCAGTTCTAGCCATTTGTCTAATATCTTGTTTATTTTGCTCGTATTTGTGATATCTTGCAATGGAGTTACTATATTAATTGTATCATTTAATACAACAACGTCTTTCCCTCGTCTGATCCTTTCTTGATAACTCGCACGCCTTCTGATAAGATATTGTTGTCGTTGTTCATCGCTCATGTTTTGCCTTCTTCGCCTAGCATATTCTTGCCAACTCCGTCGAGGTTGAGATCGTAATTGTTGATTGGTTGAATTTTCCATTTTAGATCATATCACAATAGTTATTCAAAGTTACTATATACACGTATCTATTAGTGAAAGCAATTAACAACGTTGTTTTATCATGTTTACTTTTTTTTTTTAGTGTTAACTGAAATTAATTTTTGTTATTCAATTTCCAATTGAGACAATTAAGAATTTAAGATAGATTAAGCAACCGAACAATGGACGGTTGAAAGAAACATATCAAGTCTTTAATTAATGTATTAAGTTTAACAATCATACTTTATAAGTTAATTGTTAGCTTCGACTAGATCCGCCATGTATGATGATCACGTAAGGAAGAGCATGCAGATAAATAGAAGACATTACAATTTTAATAATTTTGTACTTCCTATAAAGTCTAACAATAGTACTTTGTTGGTGTTTTTGTTTAATGAAGCATAAAGAAGTATTATGAAGCATACATATAAACACAACAAAGAGTGAGCGGTGAAATTGTGTATTCCTGCAAATTAAATCGGATTATGAAATAAGAACATAGGATGTCATGCGCGTAAAATGCGAAGATTGTGATTTTTTTTTTTAGCATACAATCTTGATCTCACTGTTTGGCAATATGGACAAAGATAATATTGAGTACTGAGCAAGCCACTTTCTTTCCGTTTCAATCAGCAGCAACAATTGTCTCTCATCACTCACTGATTGCTATATAAAAAAAGAGTAGCCTGAAAAAAGAGAATAGGAACTAAAATGAAAACAAAATAAAGAATAAAATGGAAAAATAGTGAAGTAAGAGGTTTAGAAAGAAAAGAAGCTTACAGAGAAACTGTAGAGAAAATGATTGAGGAGGTATAATAAACACAGTTCAGGAAAATTTTTTTATGCTTCATAATGTTTTAGGTGGTTATGTTTTTATTTAGTGGGTTGAAGAAGAGTGTTGTTGGCAGTTACTTCATCTAACATGTTAGCCTATAATAACTTAATACCTCAATGTTTATGTACGTCAGTTATTATTTGTACCTAAAATTAGTAGGGGTAAAAGAGGGAATAAAAATTGGACACCAAAATTTTTCCAATGCTTTTGTGATGTGCCATTTTTTAATAACATAATAGCCCAAAGATTATGTACCAGAGTTATTAGTTGTGTTTTATATTAATAGGGGTAAAAAGAGAACAGAAGTTGAACACACCTGTGCAACGCCTTTATATATTGGTATATATATATCTTAATATCTTAATATTGTGAAATAATTAAGAAGATTTTTATTATTAACATAGTCATTAAAGATTAAATATAAAGATTTACGTGCTTAGATATCCTCATTAGATTTTTTGAATTTTTTATTTTTTAATTATCATAATTTGATATCATACTTATGCATAGCTTTATGCATTTTTCTCCTAAAGACAGAGTAAGGTGCTCTATATTAATAATTTGAGATACTCTTGGTAAATAATTTGTGAAACAACAACATTCAACATTCTAACAAGTACCATCAACTCCTTCCCTTTCCCTTCCATCTCCTTTATTCCTAAATTCTTCACCGCATCATGATTTTGCTACCAAACCTCTCATTCTCTACCTCTCCGTCTACGTAAGCAGCATCAACTCTAGCTCCTGCTATGGCTTCGAGGTCATCCTCTCTGCAATAATGCAGAAGTCATAGATTACTTCATCGGTCATCCTCTACGTACCCTTTTATAGTCGGTTTCTTCGAATAACGTCGTCACTCCTTTGTTGCCTTCATATCCTTCATCAGCTCCAACATCTCCTTCTTTGAAGAATGTCACTGTCTCATTCATCAGCTTCATCCCCTTCATTAGATCCAACATCTCCTACTTCAAATTAAAGAAGGTCATCGTCATCTTCGCCCACATCACCGTCTCCATCAAAGAAAAATCTTCTTTTCATCACTTGCAACATTTACGTCTCTTTTATCCCCTTCAAGAACTTTGAGGCTCTTCATTCACTTCTCGTGGTTTTGGATGATAAATTTTAATGTTTTTGGATCATTAATTTCAGTAGTTTTAGATGATCAAATTTTATGATTTTGAATAGTTATTTCTAGTGTTTTTGACTGATCAGTTTTAGTGTCTAATATTTCTTGATTATTGTTGATTTATATTGTGTTGGTTATCTAGCATAATTCTAATAATTTTTATTTATTGCTGCCTTTTGTTACTTGATATTCAAATTATAGCTTATTATGCAGCCTTATGTAGCTCAGTTAAGCCCACGCATGCATGTTAAGCCATTATTAAGTTAAGAAGTCAATAGATGTACAATTAGTTCAAGTAGGATTAGTTTGTTAAGAAGTTAGTTAGCTCGAGATAGTTGTAGATGTTCGTATATAAAGCTTTTATGTAGTAGCTAGTATCATTTGAGATCTTTCACTTATTTTGAGTTTTATCAATTCCATTTCTTCTCTTATTTCTTAGTTGTTGTTTGTGCTCTCATTGCTTCACTCACCACATTTCAAATGGTGTTGTGAGCGCGAAACTTACTGAGTGCACTAGAGATTGAGATCAAAGGAAGAACTCAAATTTACAAGACTTAATCATCTTAGACATTAGCTCTGAAATGCAAAACGTGTAATGAATGGATCTAGATTGTGAAGCTTCAGTCGCAACTGCACTCGCCATCGGAGAACTTTGATAATCTGAGTTTAGAAATCTTTTTTATTTGTCACATCAAAGAAAACATTTATGTTATTGCGTTTGTTATTTTTCTTTCCATACCTAACCTTCTTGTTCAGTGGCAAGCGGAGCTTGAAGCAATATTTTTGGGGCAAAAAAATTTAATGTAAAAATTATATAGCATTGCTTATATTAAAATAAAATTGATTAATGTAATTATTTTTTCAACTTTTTTACTAATACGATAAGAAATAAAGAATTATATAGATAAAGATTATAAAATATTTTAAAATAGTACTCTTAACTTTTTTGTTATTTTTATTGTTGAAAATACTCTCTCAATATATAGAAAGATTTGATTAGATCAATAGAGATATAACCTATTTTTTTAAAAGGTAAAAAAATGTAAACATTGAATATGGAACCAATTTATCTTAGCTTTCCTTAATATTATTTAATGTTGATGTTCAAGTGTGAGGGGTTAGTCCCACATCTTTGAGAGTAAGAAGAAGTGAGGAGTTTATAAGATGAGAGATCCATTTACTTGGCACCTTAAGATTTTGAGTTGGATATGGTGTCTTTTCAACTTGTGTTCCCTCACTTTGATTCCTCCCCCAAAGTCTCTCCGACGATTTTGCTCCCCACGGTGGCCCAACAAGTGGTATCAGAGCAAAATGAATGCTTTTTTTTTTTGCCATTTTTTGTCTTTCTTTATTTAATGAAGGAACTCAGCTTCGAAGCAATTATATTTTTATTCTTCACTCATGTTTTTAGTGATGACAAACCTTGACTAATTTCTTGTATTTAAATCTAATTCTATGTGCTTTAATATCTTATCTTTGTTTCTATATTAATTGTTGTTTTTGTGTGCATATGAGTATTCTATACATAGTTATTATTTGCAAAGCTTTCAGTGATAATATTTGACTTAGCATGATTATTTTTGAAAAGCTAAAGTGAGTACTTTGATCTACAACGTCATCTATCGAAAAGCATTTTAGTATATACCCTGTTTTATATATCAGCAACAATTTCTTCCTATTGTTTAGGGATAACAATTATAAATATTTTATTCATAGTCATGTATGACAACTAACGTTCCTATCCTATGATTTTGGAATGTCTTGGCATTATCTTAATAATTGCAGATTCTAAGGAAAACAAAATTGGAATTCTCTTTGAATTATAACTAAGACTATCAAACTGCAACTATATTCCTTTTGGAATTTCTTTGCACTGCCTCTTGTGTGTTTAATGTGAAGATTACAAGAAGAGCTTCACATGGAAATAATTGAAAATCAAATCATAGTGAAGGAATCCATTTCTGGACAGCAACGTTCTCTTCTCCATCAATAAGAAATGATTTTCGAAATCCCTTATTCTTGGGCAGCAAGATCAAATCAACATAGGAGTGGTGAGCAAGCTATCTTCAACGGACATGATTCTATCTTCTTGGGTGCTCATCAAGTCAAGCTCTCCTATAAATTGAAGAGAATTCAGCAGCAACAAACACAACACAACAACGCAAAAACATCTTACTTTCAAGAGTGTTCTTAAGCTTAATATTCTTTCATGCTTGCTTTGCCTAGTTTTGTTCTTTTCTTTTTATCACAAAGGAAAAGTGAGAGTTTACATTTCATATTTAGTTTTGTTAGTTGTGAAAAAAATCCTAAGTGAGTGAAGCTTAGGTGTGAGTGTTGAGAGTGGAGTGAGCTCTCAAGAATTGATGTTTGTACTTGGATCAAGTATAGTAGAATTCCATCATAGTGAGTGGTGGAAAACTGGACGTAGATCTCGATAGGAGATCGAACCAGTATAAATCTTAGTGTTTATTTTCCTCTCTCTTTTCTCAAACGCTTACTTGCTGTTTTTCGTGATAAGAGACAAATTTCAATTTTATCACCTACATCCGCTGCGAAAATATCTCCTGATTCGAAAAAGTCTTTGGATTCCTTGATTCACCCTCTCTCAAAGAATTTTCATTTAACTACTTGAGTTATTTCTTTCTTATGAAAAAATATTGCTACTACACTTTTTTATAATTTTGGGGGGCCATGGTCACATGGTCCCTAGTAAACTCCATCATTGTTCTTGTTGTTACGGTCACATGTACAGATTTTATTTGCTTTTATGATTCTATTGTTGCGTTTTTTTTGGACATGTGTTGTTGCTTGATTTCATTATGTGTGTTGCATGTGTTGTCTTTAGTTTGTTTCATCAAATAATTTTTGTGTGTGCTATTGTTGTTCTTTTTTAATTGACCTTTTCTCTCTAAATTTATGTGAAAAATAAAATATGAAAAGTAAAGGTATGTTTGGTTTGCATTTTCATTTTCTCTTTTTATTTTCAATGTTTTCTATTTTCTGAATTTTGTGAAGAAAAAAGAGAAAATAACAGAAAATATGATTTTATTGTTTTCACTGTTTTCTTTTTTTGACGAAATTCAAAAAATAGAAAACGCTGAAAATGAAAATACAAACCAACGCACCCTAAGATTTTAGGGTATGCTGTTAAAAGGGATATATATATATATATATATATATATATATATATATATATA
>JASCZI010243016.1:0-16305 GCA_036250425.1 Stylosanthes scabra
ATATATATATATATATATATATATATATATATATATATATATATATATATATATATATATATCCCTGCATGGATGACATTATAAAAGAAATTATGGAAAGCATTATAAATTGATTGAACGTTTTTAATTAAATAATGTCACATAAATTTCTGTCAATTTTCATGTCCTTTACTATAATTAGATCATGCTTAGCTTGCACTTATTAGATCATAATCAAAACAGGATTGAAAATCTAACAAAAGATGGATATATAGATACCCAATATTTATAAATCTAGAATTAAAAACTAGAGAAATTGAAAATTTTCTCTATGATATATCAGCTTCGTTGATTCAACTCAAAACCTTGTACTTCTATACACTCATTTCCTTCGGCAATAAGTGTTCGCGTTTTTTTTTTCCCTTGCACACAAGTCAATGGAATATTACTACCATAATTTCTTCTTCTCTCATAATTAATGGATGAAAAAAAAAAACAACTAATAAATAATAATTTAATATTGATGCAATTTCAATATAAAATAATTTTATATAAACTAACGTTGAAAATATCATATTTATATTCCCTAACATTGATCATATTTTTAAAGCCAATTGTATTAGAATAAATTTCAACATTTTTTTCTTATATGAAATTAATTAACCAACGTCTTTTAATATTTAATCTTTACCTACAATTTCACTTGAACAACTCAAAAATTGTAAGATTTAGGTGAGAAAGAAAGTGTTATGTTTATGCGATAAGGAAAATAATAATGAGCGTGAATGAAATAAATGTATAACTCATAGTATTTTAATATTGTGAATTAGCATTTATGTATATGACATCATTAGTAATTTTTAATATTATTTAAAAATATGACAAAATTAATAAAATTTCAAGACGTTATCGATAAAAATGAAACGTTTTAAACGTTAAGAATATTTTGGGACTTAGCGTATGCATTGTATAAAAAGTTTACCCAATAATTTAAAAAGGATAGTTATTCATATTAAGTCTCATCAACACGTTTTAATATTTGAATTGATAAAAGTTTTGAAGAATATGATTTAGCATCATCTATATATAATCAAGTACTTCGTGAACGAAAAAATAAAATTCTTAAAAGATAAAGATAAAAATTGTGGAGCTCCTCCAATCTCCAATGTTTGGGATACAATAATCAATGACAAACTAAAATGAAATATGACAAGGAAGAGGAAAATAATAAGCGTATCTTAGATGTCACTCTCTTTGATTTGTGGAGAACAAAAGATTGAGGAAGCCTGAAATGTGAGATTCTCTGTAATTTATAGAGAACCAGTCAAGACTCAAGACCTTATAAAATTCTATGAAATTGAGTAATGAGTTTACTGTTCAACTAAAATCTTTCTAAAAGCTAAAAAAAAAAGGATCAACAAAAATTATAATCATTACCTTTAGTTATTCATAACTGTTGTTTTAATTTTCTAATACATTTATCAATTAAATTACATGAATATAATTTATCAATAATAATAATAATAATAATAATAATAATAATATATTATTTTTAAACTCATTTCGAGATTTCACTTTTACGGATTGAATGCTTCAATCTCTTTTATATTTTTGGTAGATTAATTCTTAATAATTTTTTGGGGGTGGGCTTAGATTGCTATTCTGTTGTGACTTTCATGGGCTTTGCCTTTTTTTGTCTGGGATACGGTGGTATTTGTGTGGCTTTCCTTAATTCAAGCTTTTTCCAAGTTTTTGTCTTCACTCTTCATTGCATAAGCCCATGTTCATGTATTTATTTTTGGGTGTATATAGGTATCGAACTAGGGGAAATGGGGAAATGGGGAAGGGAAATAACCTAGCAACACTAGTTGCAGCTCAGTTGGCAGCCCATGTGTATGTATCGAAAACAAAACATTAGTATCTTCGCAATTCTAATACAAAAAAAAAAAAAAGTATCTTCGCAATTCACTTCTTTGGCAAGAGTTATCCTCTAAGTGAGGGTTATTATCTCACATAATTTATGTTCGTATCAGTTAGACTATGACGTCAGATTATTATTAAAATTTCTAAAAACGGCGAAAGTTGTATCACATATTCACATGTTACTAGATCCCATTAGAGTACACAAAAAAATTAACCATTAAATCATCAATTTATATAAAATACATATTAGAATAAATATAAAATATATATTAAAAATTTAAATAATATATGTATTTATATATAAATATATTATTAATTTAATAACTTATTTTTTACATGTATATGATATTTTTAAAGTAAAAAAATCTCTTTTAAAGATTAACTAACATTTTATTTCACATTTTAAGTACATTAATTATACATTTTTTTTCAATTTTTGTAATTTAATTCTAATAACTTATTTAAATTTAATAATAATTATTAAATTCTTTCATTTCTCACATAAATAAAACTTTTTTACTAGATATGTCCTCATATATTTATAGATAAAAATATTAAAATAATAATAAAAAATGTAAATGCTGATAAAATTATCTATGAAAGATAAATCCGTTTAATAAAACTATTCAATATCTCGTTAATGACATTTGGATAATTTTATTATATAAAACCCATTTTTATGAGTAGAAATATCATTTTTTTTTAATAGGTAATTTAATCAGGGTGAGAATTTTTTTAAGTAGTTTTGATATTTTTTTGTGTATATATATTTATTGATTTCAGTGTAGACTGTAGACATATATAGTTGCTCGACCCTTAATAAACGAGAGAACACAAACAAAACTACAAAAGTACTTAGAAAACTCCATGATACAATACAACTCAAACCACGTGAACACCCATATGACTTATTATAAGTACCTAGAAAACTTCATGTGATACAAGTAACAGAACTCTAATGTTAGTTTAAACTTACAATTTTAAGTCAAAAAAACTTACAATTTATTATTTAAATATTTTGGATACGATTTACATGTTTATATAATAATATATAGTTTCTGCCACCCATATGATTTGAATTCTAGATCCAATAATAATGTTAACTCTAGGATACATATTAATATATAAATTAAATTTTTTATTACAAATATAAAATTTAAGTTTTCAATACATTTATTATATATTTATTAAAAGTTTTACTAATAATAATAATCTTAACATATTTTTTATATCACATGCATGTTAACTAAGTTCAATTTCAGACAAAGTTTTCAAATTCCCTTATTTTGTACTAATACATGAAGATGGGAAAATAACAAACGAAATGAAGAAAAAAAAAAAGAGATTGTAGAATACACCCGTGCATTGAGAGAGATTAACTCCAATAAATATTAAATAACACCAAGCATGCTTGACAACTTGAACTCTTGAGTCTTGAAGATTGACAGTGTTATTCATATATTTCAGAAGCACCAGCCAATCTGATACGTCCGATATGCATAATATGTGGCCAGTCATCGCCGGTTTCTCTTTGGCACCTCGGCAACAACAACCGGCAATCCATAACGCTCAACTCCTGCAAAGACTTAACTTCGCTGAGTTCTTTTGGAAGGGAACCCAACTTGTTGCAATCTCTAATGTAAAGGAGCTGTAAGGATTTCAGTTCCCCTATTCCTTCTCCTAAACTTATCAACTCAGGACAACTCAAGATGCTTAACTTAGTCAGACTTGTAAGGTGCTTCACTCCCTCCGGAAAAGTCTTCAGTTTATCCACTTCTTGTATCTCTAACCGCCGTAGATTCTTCAGACCTTGCCATTGGTTATTATCAGGTAAATCATCTCCCCTGCATTTTGTAATACACATTGTGCTAAGTGATGTCAGGTGTGTAAATCCTCTCATTCGCTGCATCTTCCCGCTGATACATAGATAGTGGACACATATGAAACTTTCCAGCCAGTTCTCCGGTAGCGGCGATTCTTCCTTCCCTTCCACGTTTGTGATTGTTAATCGCTTCACATTATACAATGGCGGAGAAGAAGACATATTGCTGCTGCTGTTTTTTATGGTATCCGACAATGGTTTCATGCTGGAGCCTTCTAACATAAGTTTGCCATTGAGATTCGGATACAGTGGCATGCATTCCAGTTTGGGACAATATTGAATTTCCAAATTTGATAGGGAGGCAAAAATAGCAACGGTGCCCTCGGTTACCCCCTTCCACCAACTTTTGAGTGCCGGGCAATCCGATATTGACAGGTCTTGTAGGAATTCCAACGACAGCTTGTTCTGGTCAGTGTTCGTGTTTATGTATTCCAGAGAATCCAATCTTTTGAGCCGGAGCGATTTCAGCTTGGGGAATCGGTCTAAAGGAGGAAGATATTTACACCGGGAGCAGTTGTACAAACTGAAGGTGACAAGATTCTCAAGGGACAAGAGCCAAGGAGAAAATTCTGCACCTCTATAACCCACAATTTTTAGTCCTTGTAGATTTACATGAGGCTCAAGATGTCCCAAGGATGTTTCATCATTCTCATTGTGATCATTATTGTCATTGTCATCATGATTCCATTTCAGAGCGAGGTGCTTCAGATGTTGTTTCTCTTTCAAATAGGAAAGCCCCTGTTCTGATTTCTTGAGTTTCAGTTGCTCCAAGTGTGAAATCTCCAGTTTACCGCTCAAGTTTTTCAGATTAGCAAGCTCCTGAAAACCTAGAATGTGTTTGCTTTTGCTGTTGTTGTTGTTTCTGGTGCTAACTTTGAAATGCGACAATGTAAGAAGGCTTGTTAGCTTCTTCAAAGCCAAGGGCAATTGTTTCAGCCGGAGACAATCGTCCATCACAAGATGCCTGAGATTCACCAGATGCTGCAACTCATTTGGCAGCTTCCGAAGCTGGTGACAATGAGACAATATCAAGGTTTGTAAATGCTTCAACTTACCAATGGATTTGGGAAGTTTCTCCATGTTGTTGCGGGACAAATCAAGGTACCTTAAACTCTTCAACTCTCCAATTGAATTGGGCAAAGTCTTCATTCCTAGATCTGTTAGGTTCAATACCCGCAGACACTTGAATGCACGGAAAAGTTCATGGCATGCAGACCAACTTAACTTCACCTCATATGGAATCCTTGAAGACCAATCGTATGAATAAGGCATGGGGAAGAGAAGAGTATGCAAGGCTTTGTTGCTGTCAATGAGGAACTTGGGAATCCCATGAGTAACATTTAAGCTAGAAGATAATGCCACTCTTCTAACTGTTTCCTTAACGGCTTCGACACGATTATTCACGCTGAAGCAGAATCGGTCCTTGGAAGCCACAAACCTTGATAACTCCCAGATCAGCTCGTTATCCATCTTGTAAGTCATGAGTTCAGAGTTGTCAAGAACTAGAATTGAGCTACGGGTAAATTCCTGTATGCAGTGAAGGCCCAAATCTTCTGGCTGTGGATGTTGAGGAGAATTCAAATCCACATGACCAAGAAATCCCTCTGCCGTCCAAAGCTGGATTAATGTCTCAGCTTTAACAGAAAAGAAATGAATAGGGTTGAACCCATCGGAGTAAATGAAATGAGTGGGGAATAACAATGAGAGATAAGCAAAGCATTGCTTTTGATGCAACGTGGGGAGGTCGTTGAAGTATAAAGACTTCATCTCCTGCATGAACTGCTTTTCCAATTGGTATTGTTTTAATTCAGTTTCTGGTTTAGACTTCAAGATTCTCGCCATTCTTACTAATGCCAAAGGGACTCCTTTGCATTTCTTCTCCATCTTTTGATAAACTTGGTTACTTGAATTTCCTCCAACAAGATTGCTAAATAGAGACCAGGAGTCTTCTTTCCTTAGCCTATGTAGTCTCCAAGCATATACGTCAACAAGACTGGCTACATGATAATTCCGAGTAGTTACAAGAACACCACCACCACGTGAAGTAGCTGTAGCTGCTTTCTTTAGCATCTCATACAACTTCAACCATTCTTCCCGGTTTTCGCTCCTCAAATCATCCAACAAAAGAAGGAATCTCCTTCCACGAATGGCATCTCCAAGATCATCCTTTTCTGGATCCAGTTGCTGAATCATAGTTTTCTTGACGGAATCAGCATAGAACTCTCCATGTATACCGGTATCAACCTGAATCACCGCCTCAAAATTAACTCTCACGGTTGGATCATCACAAACAAACTTGGCAAGTGCTGTCTTTCCCATCCCCTGCATCCCTACTATTGCAGCCACGGAAACAACACCTTCCACTTTGGTGCAAGTTAAAATCTTCTGTATCATAACATTCCTATCTTCTATTCTCCCTTGAAACTCGGGGTCGTTGTGCCTTGCCTTCGGAATCGTTCTGCCTTTGAGAGAAAACTTGGTGGAATCAGCTGCGAGTGGTTCTAATCTCTTGTTGATTTGCTCAAGATGAAGAACTAGGCCACGAGGTGTAGAGCTAAAGAGGGAGGAGAAGAACGATGTAGCAAGAGTACCCTGTTTTGGATGCAGAGAAGTAGAATTGGTCAACAACTTCCACAAATCGATGAGCAGATCCATGACATCGGTTATCCATTCATGTGTATGTATATGGGATTGACATGAGATATCATTGATGGTTGAGAGATGGCGTTTGATATCATCAATAATGGTGATGGTGGTCTCATTATGGTGAACACGTAGGGTGTCAAGTCTCTCTGTGATTGTAGTGATGGTATTGGTAACTACTTTTGTAGATGAAGCCATTGTAACCCCGTCGAAAACTTGCCTTGCCTGAAGAAGAAAGAAAACATATATCGTCAGCATCAATAGTTTATGTGAATAATATTGATGCAAAACAAATCTACGATAAAAAACAGAGCATTTGAAATTATTCTTTATATAACATCCACAATGAAAAGCTATAGAACAACATCCACAAAGAACATTCAAATCCAAAGCAACCTCAGCCAACTTTAAATTTTTTTAGAAATATAACATCCGAAATTTAAAATCAGAGCGTCGAAACATAAAAAAATTAGAACATCCAATTTAAGTTATTGGCTGATATTGGCTAAATTTTTATTGGTTACCTAGCATAATTGTTATTTTATGTATCCGTTTTACAATTAATATTGGTGTACACATAAAACACACAAACACATCAATGTGTTTATGTGTATACCTAGCAAAATTGTCTATTTTATATTAACAATGATAGGTGATGAATAAAAATTCAGCCAATAACAATTTAAAGTGGATATTCTATTTTTTTAAAAAAAATATAAAATTTGCTTATTGTTGCTTTAAGTTTTGGATGGTTTATGACGTTTATTATAAATGTTTTATAAACAGTAGTTATGAATGTTATATTTTTTGTTGGCTGATTTGTTGGTTAGAAAATTATTGGTTATGCGAGATTAACAACTCATCTTCTATTTTATTATACAACAATGATAGGTAACCAATAAAAAATCAGCTAATATCAGCCAATAATTTAAATTGGATGTTTTATTTTTTAGGTTTCGAATGTTCTGTTTATAAGTTTCAAATGTTTCTATCTCATTTGATTGATTATTGGTTGCTTTAGGTTTCAGATATTCTATTTCTTTTATTGTGGATGTTCTATAAACAATATTGTCTGATTTGTTGGTTAAAAAATATTGATTACCTATACTTTTCCTTTATTATCGCCTAAATTCTTTTTCATTTTGTAATTTTTATAGTTTTTCAATATAAAAATAATAAATTTTAACAAAACAATTATATAAAACTTTAATTAA
Source organism: Stylosanthes scabra (assembly GCA_036250425.1). Lineage (NCBI taxonomy): Eukaryota > Viridiplantae > Streptophyta > Magnoliopsida > Fabales > Fabaceae > Stylosanthes > Stylosanthes scabra. The sequence continues at coordinate 7,642 of JASCZI010243016.1, forward strand.
TCTAATAAATTATATTTAATATATAATTAACATCTATATAAAAATTATAACAATTTTCTATTACAAATGTTTAATGTATATCTACTTAAACATATTTAGTAAGAATCTTGCTTATTATTATTTTTCATTATTCATATTTCATAATCTCCCAAATGAATTCTCAAAAATATTTTTAAGCACCATCAATGTGTATTTTAATATCAATAATGCTAGGTAACCAACAAAATTTCAGTCAACATTAGCCAACAACTTAAATTTGATGTTTTATTTCTTTAGGTTTCGAATGTTCTATTTCCTTAGTTTCAGATGTTTTATTTTTATTGTTTGTTGCTTTAAGTTTCGGATATTCTATCTTTAAAAAAGTTATGTATGTTCTATTGATTTGTATTATGGATGTTCTATAAACAATATAATTACGGATGTTCTTTTTTTGTTAGCTGATTGTTGGTTAAAAAAACATTGGTTACCTATACTTTCCATTTTAATATATATTAAAATCTACCATAATCAATAAATTAAAATAAAAAAGACTAAGGAGCTAATATATTATGACCAATAGGGAGCAAATATAAGTTATGAATGATAATTTATATAAATTTTGAATGATAACTTAATTATTAATATATGAGTTACGGATGATAACTCATATAGATTTTAGATAATAACTTAATTATTGGCTCCCTAATGTGTTCCCTAACATTGATACCGTAGCATTGTTCAATTAAAATTCATTTATAATTTCATAGTTTATTTTCTATCTTTATTATAATGATCATTTCTAACTCTTTTATTTAGTTATCTCCAAACACGGAAAACTAAAAAAAACTTTAATATAAGATAAAGAGTAATGTTACGGAGCCACATTAGAGGACCAATAAGGAATCAATGAGTGTAATTAGAGAAATAATGAGTGGTAAAAGAAAAAAAAAATTAAAGAAGAAAAAATTATATTGGTTTCCTATTATGTTACTAATATTGACTATCAAAATTTTATCATTTTATAAAACATATAAACAAATAAATATATAGTTCAGTTATTAAATAATATAACACTTTTAAATTTATATTATATAATATAACTAATTTAGCTTCCCTCACAACGTGCGGGCCTTAGTCTAGTACATATAAAAATTACGATAATGTTACATATATTATTGTATATCTCTATATACATCATTTTTAGCATGAAAAATATGTTAATTTTATATTTTTTCCTACTAAAAATGGTGTGTATGAAAATATACAATAATATTCGTAGATCAATTATATAAGTTAAGCACTTAATATAGACAACTAGAGATTAACATCTCACATTGACTATTTGTTGCCAAGTAAGCTTTTCTTTTCATTCGTAATTTTTCTACATTTTAGATTTTTTAAAATATTTATTGAATAATATGCACTAACTCGTATTATTTTTCTAATTAATATTTATAATAAATCTATGTTATGGGGACCACATGTTGTCCATAAGCAGGTCGAGACTACATGGAGCAGCTTACCTCCACCTAGTTCTATGACGTTTGGGATGTTATGAAGACAAGTACCTCAATTGCTGATCGCATAGAAATTTCGGAGCGTACATACCACCATCTGAGAATAGATGGAGCAGGTCCGTTTGATCTCCCGATTGGATACCATCACATGCCAGCTCATACGAGCATGCAGTTCTGCACGCTAGCGCCGTATCCACAACAACATTTCTTCACCTACTACCAGCACTACTTGCACATTACTTTCAAGTAGAGTGGTCTGAGCTACTCGTCACAATCTTAGCCTCAGTACCAGCACTATTGAACTCCCGGGCCGCAGTTCCATTACTCTCCTCCTCCACAGTAGCTTCATTACTCTCCCTCGCTACAAATGTCAACTATTCCCCGTCACATCATCGCAACTGATGTTGCACAAACTGAGTTGCATGCATGCCTAGCTCCAGCCTCCTGCCCAGCCTAGCCTCAGCGCCCAAATCGCCATTTAGACAGGTCCGGCTCCCGACTTGTGGTATGGACGGACACGTACAACATCAATGTAGGTGTAGATGACTTCGTATTCTATTTGGTTTTACGTATTTATATGTTTTAACATTAGTATGCTATTATGTTTATTATATTTTGTTGTGTGTATGCAATTTTTTTTTACTTTAATTCATTTTTTAATTTTGTTATTTACATTTTAAAAAATATGTTTTTAACATATATGAAAATGTTTTTTTTAATATATCTCATCTTAATAAGGGGCGACGAGATATATAATGATATATACTCAAACTTATTATATTTTTTCTCAAATACTAATTCTAATTCAAACTTAAAATAAAAAGACCCCTTTGACATGTAACTCTTATAAATTGATAATTATGAATGTTAGAAAGAGAGAGAATAAATAATGGTGAAAAGTTTTGTGTATTATGATTGATGTGATTATAGGTTATAATGTATTATTATTTATAGAGAAAGGAGAACCCTAATAAACCCTAACAAACAATACTTAATAATTAAGCAACATATCATAATACGATATTTTAAATTCAAAATAACTTAACAACCTAATTATTTAAATCCAAAATATCTTAACATCCTCCCTCAAACTCAAGTGTCAACTTGAGTTTGAAACTTATTTAAATCCAAAATATCTTAACATTGACGAAAAGAGATGTAGACAGAATTGTTATAGACGGAACTGTCACGGAAAGATGCAGACGGAACTGCCACGGAGAGATGCAGACTTAACTGTCACGGAGAGATGCAGACGGAATTGCCCACGGAAAGATGCAGACTTAACTGCTATAACGAGGTGGAGATAGAACTCCCACAAAGAAATTGGCGAAACTGCTGAGGTGAAGACAGAACTCCCACGGAAAGACTGGCGAAACTGCCAAGGCAGAGACGGAACTCCCACAGAAAACTGGTGAAGATGTGGAAACAGAACTCCCACGAAAAACTGATGACACGATGAGAGAGAAACATGGTTTGAGTGCTAAAAACAAAAAGAAAAAAATAAAACAAGCACTCAAACTGCTCAAGGAGGAAACCATGGATAAATCCCCATCAGAAAAGAAAAATCTGGAGAAAGAACCTAAGTCTTTTGATACCATGTTAAAAAGGAGAGAGTACACAATGGAGAAAGGTTTGTATATGAGATTGATATGATTGTTATGAAAATAGGTTACAATGTATTACTATTTATTGAGAAAGGAGAACCCTAATAAACTCTAACAAATCCTAACAAACAATACTTAATAATTAAGCAATAATACTTAACAATCTAATTATTTAAATCCAAAATATTTTAAGAATTAAATTGTCAAATTGATAAATGTGAGTTAAAATACTTGACCATAAATATCATTTTGAGTTCTTGGTTGAAACTTTATATTTCTTCTAATTTAAATTAAATTGTTTAGTTTTCCAGATTAAGCTCTGATATAAAAGGAGAACAAAAGGAACGTAAAGAAAGACTAATAGTTCATTAAACTTAAGGTGTTAATTGTCGGTTTAAGTTAGCTTGTTTTATGTTTAAAACAACACAAAGATGCTTATTACACTAAACACTTAAATCAATCTTCGAGGCATGCAAGAATCTTATCATACATGAGGTTGGTTGGCAGTAATAAACAAACAAAAAAAAATGCGTGTAATAACAAAAATAAGGAGAGAGGCGGAATTCATTACCAATAGTTGTGGCTCGTCAAGGAAAACGGGCAGAATACAGAGAGAAGACAGCAGATCAAGAACTCGTAACGATGGCTGAATCAGTGACCTTCCCTCCTCCCCAGTAGTCAAGGTCTTCTTATTCAATACCATCGCTCCACCCTGCTTTTATTTTATATACTTTCTAAATATGAGAGGAGGTAAGGTACAAATAATTAAATATTTTATATCCTTTTATACATATTGCTTCGCGGAGAGTATATACCCAAATTAGTCCCTAAAGAATTCTAAAATGGACGTTTTGGTCCCTAACAAAAATTAATTACCGAATTAGTCCCCAACGTTAGTAAATATCAGACACTTTGGTCCCTAACAAAATTAATTATCAAATTAGTCCCCAACGTTAGTAGACGTCAGACACTTTAGTCCTTCTTTTATCTTCTTCGTCAACCATTAACGATTCGATTCAACATGACATGTGAAGCTGCTTAGTCACACATTAAGTTAAGTTTTAGAGGGACCAAGTAGCTTCATGTATCACGTCAAATCGGACTGTCAATGGTTGACAGAGAAGATAAAGAAAGGACTAAAGTGTCTGATGTCCACTAACGTTGAGGACTAACTTGGTAATTAATTTTGTTAGGGACCAAAGTGTCTGACATTTACTAACGTTAGGGACTAATATGGTAATTAAATTTTGTTAGGGACTAAAATGTTCACTTCAGAATTCTTTAGGGACTAATTTGGGTATATATTCTATTAATAATTATCACCTAATAATCATCTGCGGAGCGTGATTTTACTTTTTGGGTTGTTACACGCGTCACAGGTGAGATTGGATTTTCTTTTTTGTGCCAATTTTAATATAGCTATTCTATGGCTACCTATGACTAATGATAATTAGGTGATAATTATTAATAACATGTGAAGCACCGTGAAGCAATATGTATAAAAGGATATAAAATATTTAATTATTTGTACCTTACCTCCTCTCTGATTTAGAAATAAAACGAGAGTGGAGAATGGTATTGAATAAGAAGACCTTGACTGGGTTACCCAGAATGTCATCTACCAACCAGGCAAGAGGCAACCAACCATGTTGATATTGAAATTTTATAATCCAATTTCCACTCGTGAGTCATTTTTAATTAAAATAAAATAAATAAATACATTTGACATTTGACATTTGTGATTTGTCCGTTCTGTTCTTCCCCCACGAATATCGCGCTTTGCACGTGCTCGGTAAAATGTGAAAAAAATAAAGTAGTTAAATCTGCAAAATAATAAAATAATAATTTAAGTACCTTTAAATTTATAATTTTATTACATATGAAATTTAAAGGTGATTAAAATCTTTTTAATTAACAATTCCAGAGAAATCTATAAATAATTACTTTGCATATTAAAATTAGCCAATAAAATCAGTCACAATATATTTATGAATAATTTTATTTGTACATCAAAATTAGCTATTAAAATCAGCCACCATATATAATATATATTGATATACAAAATACATATGTAGTTTAACTCAATTTTAATGTATATATTATATTTCAATGTGTATTACACGATTAATTTTGATCTACACCTAGCATAACCTTATATTTTTATTTGAATGCATATGTAATTTTATTAGAGAAAAATTTGGTAGCCATTAGTTTGGTAGCAATAATAACTATTATTTTTTATTTTAGTTTTTATTTTTATTTATGAATTATTATAAAATTAAATGCATAATATTAGAATATTAGATGTTATAAATATATAATTATAAATATTAAACTAAATATGATAAATTTATATTATGATTAGCTATCATTATTTTTTTTATTATTTTTAATATGTATTTTATATTTTAAAAGACTGATTTTGCTATAGAAATAGTATAAGCCATTTGTTTAACTTATGTCCGGACACTATCACTCGTCAATGAACAGTATTATGGAACTAACGTTAGGAAATTATTAAAATTATTATCCAAAATCTATATGAATTATCATCCATAATTCATATATTCAATTATCATTTAAAATTTATATATATATGAATTGTTATATATAATTCATATATAATATATGTTGGAATAATACGTTGCCTTCCTAATATTTTCCTAGATGAATATACTCTTTCATACTATTTAAATTTTATTACATGATGATTATATTTAGTCTCAGCACACTGATATCTGGTCTTTTGTTACGATGAGAAGGGCCCAAGGTACTCAGTATTACAATCACCCCTGATCTCTGGAATTTTTTGTTTTCTCTGGTCAACTCTATCTGATCCTTTAATCTTTCATTTCAAATCGTCCATTATTGAATCAAGAACACGTTTGGTAGTTCGATGATCAGATAATGGCAGCAGCCACTAATATGAATATTGCTTCAACCGGGATCGTTCTGGAAGCGCTTACAAAAGACAATTACGAGAATTGGAGCACTCTCGTGAAAAACTATCTTCTTGGTCAAGGTCTCTGGCATGGCATCGTTGACGCTCAGGCTCATCAAAATCATCATAATAGTAATTCGGATACTGGTGAACAATCACACAAAAAAGAAGAAAAAAAATCAGATACTGATGAAGAATGGATACGGAAGAACGCAAAGGCTTTACACGCAATTCAACTGGCGTGTGGATCAGAGAACCTCTCCAACATAAGAAAATTCGACAAGGCCAGAGAAGCATGGAACCACTTGAGGATTTCCTTCAGCGAAGACGTGAGAGGGTTTCCAGATTCTTCAGATCAAGGAGACGGCAATTACGACATTCGCAGGCTCCACAGCGCGGTGAAGAGAGGATACTGGAACGACGCGAAATCGTACATCAACAGGTACCCGGACTCCATATTCTCCGCCGCGCCGTCCACCGGAAGGACGGTTCTCCACGTGGCGGTGGCTTCCGGTAAGGAGAGGATCGTGAAGGAGCTTGTGAACATGGGGAACGAGCGGTTGATGAAGATGCAGGACAAAAAGGGGTACACTGCTCTTGCTCTTGCTGCGGAGTTAACGGATAACGTAGGTATGGTGGAGGGGATGGTTGTTAAAGGAGGAGAGGAGTTGCTTACTATCAAGACTGATGACGGTGATGATGATGAGGAGGAGGAGGAGGAGGAGGGTGAGATTCCGGTTCTGATTGCTTCGAAGAAGGGTCACAAAGAAATGACGACGTATCTTTTCTCTAAGACTCCTCCTCCTGTTTTCTTTGACAAGGGAGGCCGTTGTGGAATCATGCTTCTTACACGATGCATCTATGCAGAAATATTCGGTAAGGTTTCGTTCCAACTTCCATCTGACACGCACCTCCCATCTTCATGTTAGTCTCCTCATCACTTTACATCCTTTTCTTTTGATACTTGACATTATTTGACCACTTAGATATATTTATAAATTAAATAATCATTCATTTTAATTCATTTTAATCAATATTTTAGCATTATACTAAACCACGCTTTTAATATTAATAACTAAATAAGGACTAAAATAAATTAAATTGATGGTCATATACTCATATAGCATTTTGGGTAATGCTATTTGAACAAGTGGTTTTGGCCAATCAAATGCAACAAAGTGATAATAGAAATAAATCACTACCATTTGTTCACATAGAATTATTATTTTTTATTTTTTTTATATTAAACTAAACAACTTTTTATGGTAGAATTTAACTAAATAACTAAAAAGATCAAGTGATCAATATTTTCCTTGTGTATTTATTTTGTGTTCAATCATGTTAATTGTAAAAAAAAATATCAATATAAATATATATATATTAAAAAAAATAAAAATACTTAAATACAATGTTTATGAAAAAGTTTGAGAGATAATATATTTAAGAGCATATGCACTTAATAGTGACAATAGCTAAGTTACGGGTGATAACTCATATATTTTGTGGGTGATATTTTTATTCTAGTTAAATGATAATATTTTTTAATTTCGAATGATAATTTTTTTTTAATTTTGAATGATAAATTAATTATTCGGTTCTTAAGACTCTTTAATGTTGATTTTGTAACAATATGTATTTATACATGATTATTAATTTAGTGATTGATTATTTTTGTTTTATATCTGAGTTAAATAACTTTTAAAATTGTTACCTATATTAATATATTTTGATATAAAGATAATAATTTAAATATTAATATGTTCTTTTAAAAGTGAAATTATCTGCCTTAATGGTAAATAAAAGGTATTATTTTTGCCAATAATATGCTAAATAAAATGTTAATGAGCTTTTTATCTTGGTTTTGTGGTGTGGGTATATATAGATGTTGCTGCGTCATTGATCCAACACAAGCTTAGCGGAGGATTGCGTCTTGATCCTGAATCAGAATCAATGGATCTACGGCCCATATATGCCCTGGCCCACATGCCTTCTGCATTTCGTAGTGGAACCCAGCTTGGATCATGGCGGACATTTATTTATCACTGTGAGTTTTTTTTTTTTTGGTGTACATTTATCACTGTGAGTTGACTGAGTTCCATTCACATAAAAATTGAATAAACAATTTGGTCCAAAAAAAAAAAATTGAATAAACAATACTTATTTATGCTCACATTAACAATGATGACCCTCTTATCACTTATCTATATACCTTACTGTTAATTATCAATTTATGATGAACAAAAGTCTACACAATTATTAAAACTTTATGTAAGAAAAACTTACTTGGGAAAAGAAATCATCGTTTTTATCATCTTTTAGCCCAAAAGTCTAACACACAAATATTACTGCAGCTTGAAGAATTATGCCTTGCTTCACATCTAAATTAAATAGCTCTAAATACAAAATATATAGGTCTCTTGCATATGGCATATCTAAGACCAGCATAAATAATAATACTACAACAACTTGAATAGTGTAGTATTGCTTCTCCTTTCAGTTTTCATGCATCACATGGTTATAAAAAGGAGTAATAGAAGCAGTTAGTACAAGCAATAATAAAGCTATGGAGTGATGATGATGATGAAGTATTTGATTGCACAGGTCTGAGGCTGAAGACACCCAT
>JASCZI010243017.1:3801-16289 GCA_036250425.1 Stylosanthes scabra
GCTCCACTAATGCGGATGCCAACGCCCAATCATGATTCCATTCAAGCATGTACGCCACATGCTCGAAGCCTGCTCGCCTGAAGTACTCCCTGGCAAACTCATGGGGCCGCTGAAGGGTATTCCGTCGAGTGCTCAAAACCCTGTCAGGCTGAAATATATACAAATACCGTCAGCCATTGCACCCCCTAAAAATACGATTTTAACCCACAATCCACTGCATAATTCACATTACGTACCAGTGCCCCAAGCCTCCCTGCAATATGGAACTCTGCTTCTAGTCTGTACAAGCTGTCCTCGTAGCCTCTGAGTAGGTTCTGCTCCATTTGTGCACACTAACTACACCAATAATAGTAAGATCACAATAATATCCACCTAAACAAATGAATATTTACATTCCGAAAACCCTCACATTATTTAACTCACACATAACTACATAAAATAAATAAATAATTACATGAAAAAATAAATAGCTTCATTCTAAATACCCTAACATTAATTAACAAACATACAAATAAATAAATACATACATAAATCGCTGGATAAATAAATAACTTTAATCACGTAGCATTTAATTAAATACATAACTAAATAAATAACTTAGCAAATTCTGAGTACCCTATCATTATTTAATTAACATATACAAATAAATAAATACATAACTAAATACATAAATACATAACTCAATTCTAAGTACTCTAACATTACTTAACTAACATTTTAATAAATAAATAACTAAATTCTGACTATTCTAACATTGATCAACTAACACAAAAATACATTACTAAATAAAAAATAACTAAGTTCTATGTACCCTATCATCAATTAACTAAGATATAAATAAATAATTAACTCCATAAATAAATTATTAAATAAATACCTACGTAATTAACCTATAAAGAAATTCCTAAGTAAATTTCTAAATAAATAAATAAATTTCTAACTAAACATAATAAATAAATAAATAAATAAAGTAAAAAAAAAAAGAGAAATGAGTACCTGAGAAGAGAAAAGGGAGAGGGAGAAGAGAAATGAGAGATGATGGTGAAAATGAAAATGACCGTAGGGGAGGGACTATTTATATTGTTCCGAACTGGGCACAGTTCGCCGGGACATTAGGCGAACTGCGCCCATGGTCACGGTTCGCCGCAACACTAGGCGAACGGTGACCAACCCCAAGAAAAAAAAAACGGATTCTGGTATTTAATGTGTTATTAATTTGGTAATGAAAATAATATTTTTATTTAATTTATAATAGAAAATTTTTCCTTGGGATAGAGCTCAAAATCTATGCCTAATATTACCAAAAAAGAATTATTAAAACGGAAAAATGAATTAAAAAATGCATCTGATTTGAACTTGATGTCACTTAAAAATATAAAAATAATACTGATGTAATTATTAAACAGATAAACCCTCTTAACCAACGCAGCTTTATCATCATGTATGTACATCTCAATCTTAAAGTCATCTACATTACTAATGATAGAAACCAGGCTCTAACTGGGTGGATGCTATCTCTGCTATTTGCTGAAATGTGAAAGAAGGATCACTTATCCACTAGCATTTGGTGTTGTAGATTTGCTCTCTACTGTTGAAGCCGGGGACGGTGGAGGCGGATCATCCTTCAGCAACACAGCATCATCTGCTGTTGATGAGATATCCATAACTTCTGCATGGCTTTGGCTTTTGTATTCGCCATCACTCTGGATATCCTTGAGAGTATCCACCACTTCTTGCATAGATGGTCTCAAATCTTTGGAACTCTGCAAGCACTGAAATGCTAACTCGGCTACTGCATTTATCATCTTCCTTACCTTCAAGTCTGAATCAAACCCAAGATTTTTGTCTACTAGCTCATGCAGGGTCTGATTCTGAATCTTGTTAATGGCCATGTTGGACAAATTGATTTCGTGCCGATGCCTTGTGATATCAACAGCCGGCAAGGATGATATAAGCTCAACCAACACAACTCCAAAGCTATATACATCACTTTTGACAGTAAGCTGGTAGCATTCATGGTACTCCGGATCGACGTAACCTGGAGTTCCTTGTGGAACAGTTGAAACATGGGTGACATTGTTTGGAAAAAGCCGCGAAAGTCCAAAATCTGCTACTTTCACAACAAAGTGGCTATCAAGAAGAATATTATTGGTTTTCACATCTCTGTGGATGATTTCAGACTCATGAAGATATGCCAATGCAGTTGCAGTCTCCAGGGCAATGTTCATCCTAATATGCCAGGGCAGTGTACCAGCTTTGGCTCGGTTTCCATGAAGATGATCAGCAACAGTTCCATTTGCAATATACTCATACACAAGCAGAAGTTCTCGGCTGTGGCGAGAAGTGCATCCAAATAGTGAGACAAGGTTTTTGTGGCGCAGGCGAGTTAGGATCTCAATTTCATTCATGAATTGTTCTACTCTCCTATAATTGTTCTCATACAACCTCTTCACTGCAATACAACGTCCATCTGGCAGTTGTCCTACACAAGAAACATCAGAAGACAGGTATTTTTGTCAGTAATCATGGAAGATACATATATGCAAATAGATACAGAAAATGATGCTTGAAACTTACCATAATACACTGTCCCAAAACCTCCATCTCCTAGTTCTCTGGATGGGTCGAAGAAGTTAGTGGCCTCTTCAAGTTCAGTATAGGAAAAGAGGTGCGCTCCAAAGTATTGACTTCCCTTCTCCGTGTCTTTCCAAGATGATGGATCAGAAGACATGCTCCGCGGCTGTGTATAAGACATTCCATAACTAGTCTTCTTTTTCCTTCGATAGAAAAGAAATGCCACCATGGCAAGGACTAGCACTCCAACCACAGAAGCAGCAACTGAGAAGATGCACATAAACTTTCAGCTAATATGGTTGTTCATATATATTCACTAATGAAACAAATACAACACAGAATAACCCAAGAAAATATCACAGGAGGCTGGATGTGTTACCTATGCCAAAGACTATCCATCTGTGGCGATTTCCTGCAACAGTTAACAGTGATAACAAAGATGAGTTATAGCACTCTTGGGCCAATCTTTATGAAAGTTTAAGGTAAAGCCAGCAAACATAATCATTAATATTTGAGCGTGTGATTTGAGCAAATGTTACATGAAGAAAGAAAGCATCAACGATTTTGGCTTAATGCACCAAAAGTTGCATGACACCCTGAAGGGAGTAAATGGGAAGAGAAATTAACCATATACTGCACTATAATATCCAACAAGTTGATAATGAATGTCATTGAACCATAGAGTCTTAGGAAATAGCTTAGTACCCATTCCGTAATGACTATATAGTGTGCTGCTGGGTAACTAAGTACATAAGCTATTTAGCCAGACATCATGTTCCACACTTTTATGTTTTCTTCAAATTCAACCACAAGAATGTGGACATGAAGACAGCCAGAGAAAAACACTTGCTAATTAAACTACAAAAATATTATCAGAATATTTCCTAATATGTCATAAATTACCATGACCACAACTTTTCAGGTAAGATTTATCCTTGCAGAAGCATAGTAACTGATCACCATCAAATCCACAGCGTCCACCACTTTTCTCACAGTATTGGCAATCGGGTGCAGTCCAGTTTAAAATAAACCCCATCTTCAAAATTTCAGTGTAGTTCGTTCGCAATAAACTACTGAAATTAACAACAGCATTCATGCTCAGTGGCACATTAACCATAAACTGACACTCATTCATGGAGTAGTTTATGTGCTCCAGAGCCTCCTTATGAAAAACCGCAAACGAATTATGAGTAGCATTTTCAGCACAATCTACTACATAAGTGGGGTAATCTATTGGTTTTTTGGTACAGTTATAAAAGAAAGAGAGATTATAGTTCTCAGAACTATAAGTAAATGGTAACTGATCAAAGCTGTAATTGTGCACGGGAGCAGGACACTTTTCCTCATAGACAGCAATGTTAGCAGCAGTAAATGAAGAGCTGGAGTAATTGATATCTTTCACTAGTAAGTCATAATTGGATACTTTGAGAATTGGATTCTTGTCCTTGCAGGTGATCTCAAAGTGAGGATAGCCGCAAAATGAATCCTGTTCATAAGGGATCCAGAATGGATACTTAATGTTTACACCATTTCCACAGCTTCTAGGTGTGCAGGCCAAAAATTTTGGATTAACAGATACAACAGTGGTAGCCAGGGAGAACAAGAAGATAATGGTGATTATAATATATAGTTGAGGTTCATTGTAATGGATGGAGATCCGAAGGATCATTTGTTGCTTGAGATTTGGAAGGGGTGCAGAGAAGAATACAGGAGAAAGAAGTTTGGATGGGATCTGAAGGAAGCATGAAGAGAAGAATTTCAACGGATTTGGCAGGTATTGTGGAAAAAATTTTATATGCTACTATTTTATAGTGGGGATCATGATTGGTGTTTGAAAAGATTAACTAAGACAAACGACCAGAGAATTACTCATTCACATTTATAAAGATGGAGAAGTGGGCCAACTACCTACCTATATTTGTTTTCCTAAGCTTAGTAATTAGCAATGTTTGTGAATTTTGTTAGGGGTGTTTTTGTAGTATTAAATTTGTTTAATCATAATAACAATGTCAAAAGTTGAATTTCCATAATGGAGAGTAGGTGAAGTAGCTTGAAAAAGAAGTACGAAGACTCCTTTTTCACTCTTAAATTTTCAAAGACCTTTTAGACACAAAACAAATACTAATGGGTGAGAATGAGGATATGGTCATCATCCCCAGTAATGGTGACATCACAAGGATGCTGCCAGTACTACATGTCTGCTAAACTTCCATGTTTCTTCAGTAAATTGAGAAATCAATTAGTGAGCAATTGCTAATAGAGTAATGCTAATTTGACAACTACAATCTAAGTGTATTCTTGGAGAGATAACAACTACGTGTGTTTGCACAATTGCCTAAAAAATTAGCATTCCCGTGTATGACATATCATATGGCTTCATTTCATTTTCATGTACAGAAGAAGAAAGCAAAAAATGAAGTCTATGATTGTGAAAGACGCGTTGGACCAGAATGAAAATAAAGACTTTAAAAATTAAATTAATAGTAGGACTTGCTGCTCCACTTTCATTCATGCATATGCAAAAAGCAGGGAGAACAGAGAACTTAGTTGACAAATTAAATCACTAATATAACCCTCAAGATGCAGCAGTTAGCAGAATCAGAAAAATAGATTTCCCTGCATTCCTTCTCTTTTATCTCTTTGACTAGGTCAGTGAAAAATCTTGACTTTTGATGTAAACAACAAAAATGATACGCCTCTACCAGCTAATTTCTACTTCAAGTCTTCAACTAACTTAACCTAAATCCTAATTAACAATTTATTCTAACCAATGAATGGTCAATGGGTGTAATAAAAATCAATTAATAATTAGCTAAGAATGTATGCAACTCTCAATGTCTAAGAATTATAACCCTAAAATTTAAATATGACATAACTATTGTGTATTGACATTTTTATTAATATACAGAAAAATCATCACTTTACAGTTGACTTAAAATTTAATGTACCCCCAAGTTTTTTAAGTATAAATTTTTTTAATCGTTAATTTTTTATAAACAATAATTTAAGGGTAATGCTATTTGAACAAGTAGTTTTGGCCAATCAAGTGCAACCAAGTAGTTTATTTCTATACTAAATAGAATATTATTTCGGTGTCAAATAGTATAAAAAAGTGCACCTAAATAAAGTTCTAGACACCAAAATTGTCTTCTATTTAGCATAAAAATAAATCATTTGGTTGTACATGATTTGCCAAAATCACTTGTTCACATAAAATTATTTAACATATATATTTTTATGTTTTAGACATGTTTATTAAATAACGTTTAAAAAACATTTTTTTTATAGCATACTCTGAGTTGTGGATCACAGGTGATGCGAAACTGTAGTGAGCCGCCCTAATCAAATGTGATTTAGGTGGTCAATGCCTCCTCTGTTCTGTTGAGAATTGGAGGTTTCCTCCGCCAAAAATGGATGAAATGGTTGGGGCGGAAAGGGATTGAATGATAGAAATGTACTGTGTAATCCATGGGTAATTTAGTAAAATGAATGATGAAACTTGAAAAGACATACTCTTTAGTTGAGGACCATGATCGGGAGGAGGAGGACAGTGGAGGGAGTTAGAACCATCAGGGCAATAGCAGGTAAATGGATGCGTCTGGTTGCTCCCGCAGCTTCCGTCACTGTCCATGCATCTCTTACAATCTTGATATAAAGTATAGTTCATCCACACACCTTCACCGAAATGCAGAGAAGCAACATCATCACCTCCGTTCCCGATCAAGACAACAGCCTCAGCGGGCACTTGGATATGATAATGGCATTTCTTGAGGTCTTGATGAGTATCCAGCACCTCCTCTTCCGTACCACGATAATACACAGCACTACCTTTGCACCCTAGGCTATGATTATCCTGATAGGAGTAGCTACAACTATAGAATATGGTGATGATGTGCACTGTTTGGTTATAGCTCAATAGATGCTCATTCACAGAATAATTGAAATCCGGAGAGCAAACATCAGGTTCTCCGTCAACCCCTAGCACGGGCACCAATTTTACCTTGTAGTAGTTTTCCAGGGACTCATCATTTCCCTCCACACTGAATCGTTGTGAACCCATTTCAATGTAAGTGTATCCTTCATCAGAATTGCAGAAAAGCTGGAGTTTGTCATCGGCGCCACACATGCGGGGTCGGTGGTTCCCCCAGAAAGGGTAGTATAGTTGTAGGTCGCGACACTCATATGGCTGCTCACACAGGGAGTGGTAATTGGAAGGTGGTGATTGAGATAGGGATGGTGGCAAAGCGGCCATCACCAACAAAGACATGATGATCCCTATGGATGCAACCCCCATGGGGACTTCACTATGGACGTGCCAATAATCCATTCTTCAACACTTTACTAAGAGTTTTATTATTTATTTGGAAACATTAGATGGTGTTAAGTTATAAGCAAAATAATGGCCACGGTTCCCATGACTCTATTTGATTTCTCATTTCTCAGTTGAAGTAGGTGTTGAGTGTTGACCACGGCCATGGAAAACAACAAGTCAAGAGTCATCCACGAACAAAATGGGTTGCATCTTTTAACTTTCCACGACTAACTAGGCAAAGTCAGTCAACCCCGAAACTACCACCCCACTTCCCTCATCTTAATCCTATATATTTCCTTCTCCACTCCAATAAATAACTAGGTATTTGTCAAATTATTTACTGCTTTTCATACTGCTGCTGCGCCATCTCTCACTTTATATGACAATTAAACTTGTGCTTCCCCTATTATTTAATAGCTTTTCCTCATCATTTCACATGTTATTGTTTATATTCCTTTTTATAAAGTAATGGAAAAGAAGACACAAGTCACAAACAACCAAAACAAACCAAGATGCGTGCTTCTCACATTTTTTCTTCCTACCTACCTTGTTCATTTAGGCTTTTAAGGTTTTGGACCAAGTCTTCACCATCTTAAAACTCTATGATATTGATAACACATATTTAGAAATTAGAATCACAGGGGCTATGGTCATAATCATATACACTCATATTGGATGTTACAGACTTCTAAAGAAAATTCAGCAGCTGAACTTAAATTCCAAAATTTGTATGACCAATATCACACGGCTTATGCAGCAGTTACTTGTCTCTTGCTTGATTACAGTTTACATTTGGTCATAGGTGCATATATCAACATCAACTTACTAATTAAAAATTGTTTTGAAATTAATTTATTGATAGAATAGATTATATAACTATCTCTTTCCGAAAGTTTACTTCAGAAATCAGAGGTATGGCTACATGTAAAAAAACATGCCGACATTAAAGTTGAGACCGTTAACTAAGAAGTAAACAAATCCATGCAAGGTAGGGAACACGTAATCTAGCCTAATCTTCACTTTGATTATTGATATCTATCAAGTTAAAGTATTACAATTCGAGGTGTAACTGAGATTTGGTTTATTAAAATGAATTCTCAGATTACTTGAGTACCAAGGGAACTGTTAAGAGTCAACTTCATTAAACAAGTCTAGTATGGCTAAAATGACAGCAAATCAAGAAATTATATAAATTAAATCATACAATTTTAATTTATATTTTTCCATAGGTACTTCGTCAACATTAACTTTCTATTTAATAATGGCTGACAATTGAATGTATTAACATAAACTAGCTATATCTATTTTGCATCAGCAGAAATGGACACTATTATTTGTTAATCATTCAATTATTATTGATAATTAAAGTGACTAGACACCATTTTTGTTTGCATATCTTTATGATACTTGGTGTTAGTACTACCTTAATAACTTTTCCTCATCCTTTCAAATGTGATTGCTTTAATTTTCTACTTTTTTATATATGAAAATAGAAAAGAAAACAATACGTGTGTTCTCACATCCTTCTTCCTTCCTACCCACTATTCATTTAGCTGTCTATTCTCATGAATATACAGCTTTTTAAGGGTGTTGACCAAGTCTCGTAAAACTCTATCATGACACAATTAGAATTACAGGGGTTATTGTCATATACAGTGTAAACTACTTCTACAGAAAATTCACCAGCTGCACTTAGCTAGATTCCAATACTTATATGACGAAATTGACAGAGTTTATGCAGCAATGACATGATTCATGCTTAATTACGATTTATATTTGGTCATAGAAGGTGCACATCAACATCAACTTGGTAATTAAATTTTTATATAACCTTTCTATTTCAGGAAGTTCAATTTACTTCGAAAGTGTAGATACATATAATGAATATGATAACATTAAACTCTATGCAAGGTGGGAAACGAACAATCTGGCTTAACCTTCACTTTTATGAAAGAGTAGTATAATTGTGATCTGGTTTATCTAAATGAATTATCAGATGTTGAGTACCAAGGGAACTGTTAAGAGTCAACTTCATTAAACAAGTCTACTATGACTAAAATGACAGCAAATGGAGAAATGGCATAGCTCTTGCATTTTTAATCATTTATATTTTGTCTTAGGTACTTCATCAACATCAACCTGCTATTTAATTATATCTTATAGTTGAATGTATTTACATAAACTAGTTAACTATTTTGCATCAGCTGAAATAGAATAGCTAATAACTTACTACCACATGTCTATATCATCAACTTAAAGCTAACATTTTGACCTCTACCGTAGATTTCTAAATTCAGATATACCAAATCAATCATTTATGCATTTTAAAATTTAAATTACAGAAGAAATAGGTAGGTGGGAGTGGCTATAAAGATTTAAGTTTTCAAAACTAATCCAATTCTAAATGTTGGAATTTTCTTAGAATTAAGTAACAGGTGAGAATGGGGTAGAAATTTAGGGTGAATTTGGTATGGAGGTGGGAACGGGATAAAATCCTAAAAACTTAAGATGTTAGGTGTCTCAGAATTCTGAACAATTAGAGGGGCAACAGAGAATGATGGGTCTATGACCAAGAACAAGACATTCATATGTATGTTTTGCAACAATCCAGGGAAACTGAGCAAGCAAAGGGAGAATTTATTTCCTATAAATGTTCACAATATAAATGACATTTATTGCAAGCCAGAGCATCTTTAAAATTGGCCAAAACTAAATACAAAATAATATGAAGATTGGAGAGTCAACCTATGGTTATGGAAATCCCTAAGTTCCACTTATAATAAATGGAAGGTCCATTAAGATGTCAATTTCCAACCAAAGACACAAAGAAAAGAGAACTAACATGAACTCTCCTCTGCTTTAAACTTTCTTCCTAGAAGCTGTACTGCACATCATTCAAACTAGGCTTTGTCTGAGGTGGACCTGGTTCATGATGAACCAGGTGGAATATTCTCAAATGAGTGGTTGAAATTTTTTCTATATTTTATTTTCATTATTCATTATAAAATCACAACCATCATTTGAGAATATTCCACTTGATCCACTATAAACTTGGTCCATTCAAACTAAACAGACAATGCAATGCTATAAGTTTCTTTTGTTTTTTTAAATGTTTTTATATAAAAAATAAAAAAACCTTGAACATTAGAATAAAAAAATAATTTGATGAGTTTGGCATCTGTCAATCTGTCATCTTCAGATAAAGCCAAAGTTTTAACATGCAATCAACAAAGTGACACATTGACACATACTATTACCATGTCTTATTAAGGATTTTAAAAGTTTGTTCTCATTGTTACTACTTACATCTTCAAAAATCAATATCTGCACAACATGAACATGATCATAGAGACACATTCTAAACATCTAACCAAAGAGTGCATTCGATCACTCAAACCAAAAAATTCCATGACTAAGAAATGGAGCTCTACCTATTCTAACAGAGTGAATTAAGAAATTTGGCTACTCAGAATAAACTAAAAAGCTTTAAAATGCAATTTCAGTCACAACTGCAGCTGTGTTGAACAAATATGAAAGGCGGCCGTGCAATGGTAAGATTGTTGATAAGACTATAATTCAACAGCACAAGCCTAATGAAAATAAGAGAAAGGAAGAAAACATACTCTTAGCACCCTGATCTGGATAATTTAGTGGATCAGGATAAGGTGATGACAATGGCTCTGATGGTGCTGGTGACTGAGACAGACTATTACTGCTACAAATCCCACCATATGGTTGCTGATTATTATTGCAGAAGCAAATGAATTCATTTAAAGATGCATTGTGTCCACACCTCCCACCAGATTGTTTGCAACTATCACATTGGTTTTCATACACTCCACTCCACCCAACCTCGAAACCTTTATCTATAACATACTTACCATCCAAGGGACCATTATTGGAACTTTGTAGCTCCTTCGCTTGGAC
Source organism: Stylosanthes scabra (assembly GCA_036250425.1). Taxonomy (NCBI): domain Eukaryota; kingdom Viridiplantae; phylum Streptophyta; class Magnoliopsida; order Fabales; family Fabaceae; genus Stylosanthes; species Stylosanthes scabra. Next base: position 14,615 of record JASCZI010243017.1, read on the forward strand.
AGGAACAATGATAAATTTACACCCCAGATCAAAAATAGCATCCAAATTTTCCATCAGAACTAAGTATTCAGGAATAGGGTCACCACCATAGATGGAGCAATTAAACATCCAAAGATATGGATCAGGAAAATATGGAGAGTTACAGTCATATACCAGAGTTATGTTATCATCATTGGAAGTGAATTTGAAGAAATCATTATCCAAACTCACATTGGTATTGTCCCTGGAACAAGGATCACTGTATAAGTCAAACCTGGCAATCTTCAAACTTTTGCCATTTTGATCGATGTCAATGACATCAAATTTCTGTGACTTGATGTTTATAGTCACTTGGTCTTGTTGGCAATCAAGCTTGAACCTTGGATGGCCACAGTAATCAGGTTGGTTGCCATTCCAAAATGGGTAACTAATGTTGCTGAAGTTTCCACAGGTAAAAGGTGCACAAGCTGTGTAACTATCAACATCACTAGCTCCATATGTTGGCAATAACAAGAGTGATGAAAAGAAAGCAAAGGCCTTGATGAAAGAAAGAGGAAGTGGAAGAAGAGAAAGAAGAGGATGAGGCATTTGCTTGAATGATATTGAAAGGCCAACCTTGACTATAGGAGAGTCTAATACTTATTAATATATGCTGTCTACTGTTTAAGACCTTGTTAAGGAGGCAAATGATTAGTACTACGTGTACAATTGCAAGATTCCATACGTAAAAGAATGAAACTAGAAACTAGATGAGGTTTACCAAGTTTGGTGGCTTCATAAATATAAGCGTTGACAATTTGGATGGACATTAAAAGGAGCTTAATTTTTTTGGTTTCAGCAAGCAAGTATATATATCAGGGAAATTTTTCTATTATAAAATAATTAAATTAATTAATTCCAAAAGAAAAATAAAATAACATTAATTACAAGGATCCGTTTTTTTTTATTGACAGTTGGTCACAGTTCGCCTAGTGATGCGGCGAACTGTGACCATGGGCGCAGTTCGCCTAATGTCTAGGCGAACTGCGCCCAGTTTAGATAATCATTTATTTATTTTGTTTATTTGTTTATTTATTTATGTAGGAGTTTAATTAGGTATTTATTTATAGGTTAATTATTTACTGAGATAGTTATTTATTTAATAATTTATTTGTTTAGTTAATTATTTATCTATAAATTAGTTAATTAATATTAGGGTGTATAGAATTTAAGTTTTTTATTTATTTATTTTTTTATTTAATTAGTTATTTATTTATCTATATGTTAGTTAAATAATGTTAGGGTACTCAGAACTTGCATATTTGTTTATTTAGTCATTTATTTATTTATATGTTAGGTAATTAATGTTATTTATTTATTCATTGATTTATGTATCTATTTCTTTATTTATATGTTAATTAAATAATGTTAATTTGCATATTTATTTATTTAGTCATTTATTTATTTATATGTTAGGTAATTAGTGTTATTTATTTATTCAGTAATTTATGTATCTATTTATTTATGTGTATGTTAATTAAGTAATATTAGGGTACTCAGAATTTGCATAATACCACTAAAAAATATAAATCTAATAACTAAATAGAGTAAAAAAAAAAAAAAAAAGGCAAAGTAAAAACAAAGGAAAGCTTAAAGGAAAGGGAAGAGAGATGAAGAAGTAGTATGAATGTATTGTGGTTACTGACTTTCGTGTGCT
>JASCZI010243022.1:0-12886 GCA_036250425.1 Stylosanthes scabra
GGAATTTGTGTTAAAAGTTTACTAACTTTCAACTAAGTCTTATTTTTTTTTAGTGTTTCTATGTTTTTTTTTTTTTTTTTTGAGTTGCTGTCTTTAGATCTTTCTCTAGTCTTTTTCTTTTTTTTCGGTCCCCTTTGCATTGAGTTGTTTGTGGTATTTATAGGAAAACTATCCCTCCATCAACGCAAATTGCAGCAAGAAATCCAACTACCTGCATATGTTTTGGTGGAGTTTTTCAATGACAGCTTGTGTATAAGTTTTGGTAGCTTTATTGTTCAACTTTTTCATGCTGTTAATTTTTTCAAAGAGGAAATTTGTGTCCATATCTTCAAGATCTGCCTGCTGGGAGTATCTTCAAAGTAGAGATCGTGTCTCTGATTTGGACCTGCATCAATCTTTTTTTACTTTCATTTTTTTATTTTTTTGTATTATTATGATTTTTATTTTTATATTGATGTAAAAAAAATGATGAAATGAAATTTATAATTTTATTTTTCATGTTTTTAATAATAATAATAATAATAATAATAATAATAATAATAATAATAATAATAATAATAATAATGGAGGATAAATTTAGGTATCAACATTGATCAGATACATTTCTCTTTTTTTCCCTTATAATTTTATTATAATACAATGCAAGATTCAAAGCAATAATTTTTTTAAAAAAGTATAAGTAATTTATCTCTTAAATAAACTTAATATAAGGATCGATTTGTTCAGCTCAATATTTAATTTTAAAAATCTTAAAAATTAATTTAAGTAATTATTCTCTGGATAATGCTATTTGAACAAGTAGTTTTGGCCAACCAAATGCAACCAAGTAGTTTATTTCTATGCTAAATAGAATATTATTTCGGTGTCAAATAGTATAAAAAAGTGCACCTAAATAAAGTTCTATTTGACACCGAAATTATCTTCTATTTAGCATAGAAATAAATCACTTGGTTGCACTTGGTTGGCGAAAACCACTTGTTCACGTAGAATTATCGTTATTCTCTAATAAATTAATAGTATTATAAATTATTTAGATTTAGTAATAGGATCCAATTTTTCCTTTTTTTTTTTTGTCTTGAATCCAATTTTTCTTATATATATGTATATAAAATCACTCATATCATATTACACTTCTTAATTGATGGAGTCTATTTTTGTCATTTTCAGCATTGCTGGAACTTGGAAGGTTGATGAGCATGATGAATTGAAGGCCCAAGGGGTTTAATATATTTTATATATTAGAATTATATAAAAATAGATTACAATGTATAACTATTTATATGCAAAGAGAATCCTAATAATAATAACTAAGATTCTAAATTAATGGAACATATTATAACAACTTAATAACTTATTTAAATTCAAAATATCTTAATATTTCCCCCCTAAAACTCAAGTTCTGAAACTTATTTAAAAAAAATAAATTGATGAAAGAAAATGCAGACGAAACTGCCAGGTGCAGGATGGAAATGCCATAATGGGTGCATGATAGAACTGACGAAACGGGATGCAAGATGGAACTGCCGGAACGAGATGTAGGATGGAATTGCCATAACGAAATGGGATGCAAGATGGAATTGCCGAAACAGGGTGTAGGATGGAACTGCCAAGAGAAATGCAAAATTAACTGCCATAAGAGAACAGTGAGACGAAACTCCCACAAATAGACTGGCTAAAACTGCCGGGGTAGAGACGGAGCTCCCACAAAAGTGTTGGTGAAACTGTCGGAACAGATCATAAAAGAACTCCCACTAAGAGACTAGCAAAATTTTTCGTAACGAGAGCACAAAGGTAGAGTGAAAACAACAAGATTGAAGCAGAATATGAAAAAACAGAGGACAAAATCGAAAACAGAACACCCAAAACCCTTGGAAGGATCCCGCTATGTGTTGCCACGTCACTTTACAAGTCAACAACCATGTCAACAAGAAGTGTGACACGTGGCAGAAGTGGCTGATGTGGACACACGGTCAACGGAAGCTCGGCCAGTCAAAGGGCGGGTCGTGGATCCGGTGTGTCATTCCCGATTCGGAAGAAGGGACGGGTCGGTCTTGGTAAGCAAGTTCGAAAGAGCTTAACCGGTTGGGCCATAAAGCGGATGAGCATGAGGGCTTATTAACACAGCACCTTTTGGCAGCGCTTGAGGGTGCGTGAGTACTCAGTTTGTGACGCAGTCTCTTTCTGTGTACTCTGAAGACAGAGGGGATCACAAAGAGGTCGAACAAGTGGCTGAAACATGGCTGGAAGAAGAATGATAGGAGATCGAACCAAGCAAAACAGGAGGTGCATAGAGACACATGGGAGCTCCATGTGTGATCCGGTGTGGTGCTTTGCACTCTCAGGTGGGAGAGCATAACCGTGAGGGTGGTGTGGCACGACTGGGAGTGAGAGGTGACTGAAAAATGCGAAAATATTATGGCATAAAAAACAGAGGTGTGGTTGCACAAGACAAGACGGTGAGAGTGCAGTCCTTCAACTCAGAACATCGGAGAGGAGCTTCTAGAGATGATCAAAAACCAAATACAACAACAGAAGAAGAAGGTACCCAAGTGAAGAAAGTAAACGAGGTACAGGGAAGAGTACAACACAATGATTTTGTGCCAGAACAATATATTGAAGAGAGAACAAATTCACGGAGGTTGCCATAGCATAATCTCCATCGGAAAAAAAAAATTTTAAAAAATCTAAGTTTTTGATACCATGTTAAAAAAAACAGAAAGTATAAAATAAAAAATATTTTGTATATTAGAATTATGTAGAAACAGATTATAATATATAACTATTTATAGGTAAAAAGAACCCTAATAATAATAATTAAGATCCTAAATTAATGAAATCTATTATAACAACTTAACAACTTATTTAAATTCAAAATATCTTTAACAGACTCCACTTCATAGCTCCTCAGAAGCTTTATATATAAAATATAATATATTAAAAAATATTTATAATAATGTTTTGATATTTTATTTATATTAAAATATAAATTAATATTTTTAATCATATAAAGTATTTAAGATAACTTTAAATTTTTTAATTTAATAAATGATAATGTATATTATTTTTAAATAAATTTTAAAAATATAAATTAATAATAAAATTAAATATGTAGACATATAATGATATTTTAGAATGTTAAATATGTGTAAAAAAATATTTTTTTGTTTTATGAAAACACATGTGGACACCAAAGATATGGATAAGTGTGGTGCTGACATGTGAGCATGACAATTTAGCTAAGTGTTCCTTATCCATAAGTCTCATATATAACTAGTTTTTTTTTTATTATTTTTTTTATATTACAGTACTCACGTATAAACTATTTGAGGATATGGTTTTTCGTTGAAAGAATTCTTAATTAGAAACTCTTAGGCAATTATTTTTAGATTATGTTTCTGGTGGCAATGATTTTGGTGACCAGTGGTGAATTTGAGTTGATAAATATGATGACGCACCCATCATTATTAACCAACGTTCCGAACCAGTCATAAAATCGATAAGTTGAATGGTTCAAAAGTTCGACGGAATCGAATCATAATATAAATAAAAAAAATTAAATTATTAAACATTGGTAGGTTTATCTTTTTTAAAATAAGTTCACATTCAATTTAAATATTAAAGTTTACAATCAACATATCAAAATTCACTTTTAAATTTATAAGTTGCCAATACTATTTATGTTGAAGATAATTATAGTCTTCTTGATGAACTTCTTCCAAGTATATATGAGAAGTTATGTAATTCTGATACCCAAACAAACACCTCAAATTGAGGGTTAATGTTCAAATTAGTCCACTATCTTAAAAAGACTAATATGTTGGCCACTATCTCAGAAACCAATCTCACTGGGTGAAATCTCTCTACCTAGCTACCTCCCTTACATGTTCAATACTTATTATTAACACTGACACACTTTATCATATTCATCATCCTGCAAAATCATTTTACACACTAATACTAAAAGGCTATGAATTGAAAGAACATGTATGTATGTACCATTGTCAGTTTCTCTAAAATGCATATCTTCCCCCTGAAAATCTCTTAGCTTTTTATTTATGTATTGCAATTTGGAAGAAAATCCATACAAACAAGAGTAACGGAAAGGAAAACTTAAATCCTCTGCATGTCTAGAAAACCCATTCAGTGATGAAAGTTCATTATATTAGCACATTATTAATTAATTACCCTGCTATCTATTTCTTATTGAACCAAACAGGTAGCTTCAGAATTAGAATTATCAGAGAAGGTGAAAGAATACAAAGAATATGCAAATTAAACTTGATGGTACCAAAACAAAATAAAAAAGACATAATAATTAGATTTTACAATTTAGTAGAAGAATCAGAAGGCGAAAGGAGAGATTAATATTAATCCGGTGGCAAGAAGAGAGTAGGCAAGAGTGACAGTAAGAGTGCGAGTGAAAGTGAGGCTCACAGTGACAATGAGTATGCAAATGGGAATTAAGGGGTGAGTGAGACACGGAAATGAGAAAGACAAGGAACAGAAGAAGAGCCACTTTCAAAATCAAAGTAAGGTTGCTGCTAAAAATCAGAGGAATTGGACATTTTTTCATTCGGCTGCTGCTTCTGCTGCTGCATCGGGCTGCTTCCTGCGATGCTAACTGGCGGCGCCGCCATCCTCTCTCTGGACTCTTGATGGCTGCTCTTCGTGCTAGGGTCTTAAAGGGTAGAAGAAGAAAGAAAGAATGAAAGAAAGAAAGGAAATTCGTTTTCTGTTTTTCTTCAAAATCCGTTTCTATTTTTGTGAAAATTCAATTCAGTTTTTATATGAAAATTTGTATATGTTTTAGTGAAAATCCATTTCAATTTTTATATGAAAATGCGTTTCTATTTTTCTTTAAAATCTGATTCTATTTTTCATGAAAATCCGTTTTTATTTTCATGAAAATCCAATTTAACTTTTATATGAAAATTAATTTTTGTTTTCGTGAAAATCCAATTCAGTTTTTATATGAAAATCTGTTTCTGTTTTTCATGAAAATTCAATTCATGAAGAAGAAGAACATCATCATCAACAACAATAACAACATGAACAACAACAACAACAATAACGTAACAGTGGAGGAGGAGGAGGAAGAAGAAGAGAAAATGGAAGAAGAAGAAGATTACAAAAATGGTGGTGGCAGCAATGATGGCGATAGCAGCGACGACATTGATGGCCGCAGTAGCGAGACGAAGAAGGAGGAAGAAGAGAAAGATGAGGAGGAGGAGTTATAGAGAAACTGGGAAATAAAGTTCACGATTTTCAAATTTTGGGGGAGTGGGGATTGCGCGTGTAATGCACGCGGCAGGTGAGAGTAGGGAAAAATTACTTGGTTCAACTTGATTGGGGTAAATGCTTAGAAATAAAGTGGGATTGTTTTAAAAATATTTAAAAATTTTTTTGTCGACTTGAAAAATTAAATATGTGTTTAAAAAATATTTTTAATTTGAAATTGATATAACTTGTCTTAAAAATTATAGTTTTAAAATCCAATTCAAATTCCAATAGTTTAAATTGAATTATATTAATTTTTTTAAGAATACGGTAAGCAAATGATGAAATATTATTCATGGTATTGGTATAAAACTGATTCATACAGTATATTTAAAAAGTAAATCAAAATTGAATCCGAACGAATGAAAAATAAATATTCAATAAATAAATACAATCAAAATTATAATAAATTATATCGATTTGTTTAGGATTTAGATCATGTAAAATATTACATATAGTTAGTTATAAGTATATCTTGTGGGCACCGAAAAGGAGGATTTTTTTTATAAATAAATAAATAAAATATTAAAATTTTTTATATAGGCACGTTTGTTGCAATTTATATTTTTATGTGCCCTTTACTTATCTCAGACTTGCAGAGTCCGAGATACATTAAACACGTATATAAAAATGTTAGTTAATGTGACTTTTAAAATGTTTTAGTTTGGTTTAAATGTAATGACTAGGAGGACATAATGGCTAGGAGTACATAACAACATATTTTTTTTAAGTATGACATATTTATTATTATTTTTATTTGGTTTGAATGTTATCATTTTATTTATTTATTATACATTTATCACCTAATATCCAAAATAAAAGTCATTATTAGGTGTTCATAATATGTATTTTTTGTTTAGATATACCATATATTATTATTATTATTATTATTATTATTATTATTATTTTAGTTTCTTGAATAAGAGTATAAAAACTCAATTAACTATTTTTTATTTTATTTAAATTTAGAGTACATTAATGCTAATGTTAGTATAAAAGATTTAAAAGGTTTGTGAGTTTTTTTTCTTCTATAAAATTCAACCCATCTATCCGTAAAGAAACTATTAAAAAAAAAACTAAAAACAATTAAAAAAATAAAAGTATCCAAAATCACATTATTCTTTAAATATGTACTCTCTTAAAGACAATACTTGTTATTATTTATTTCGTTATAATCACATATTCAATAGTTCAATTATTAAATTTTGCATAAGTGTATCTCGGACTCTCAGAGCCCGAGATATAGTTCAATTATTCAATAGTTGAATTATTAAATTTTGCATTTCCAAAATAGTATCTGAGTTCTGCAAACCCAAGATATGAAAGAGTACACAAAATAATAATTATCTCACCCTACCTATTTTTATAATTTTATTATTTATTTTATTTAAATAAAAAAATCCCCGAAAAGGATATAATTATAAACACATTGTAAAAAACAATTCAAACTTAGATATATGTGTACATTTCTAGCTACCTCGTTTTCAATGCCAACGAAAAAATAATAAAAGAAAATTAATTTTTTTGTGAGAGTATCTATATACGAAAATATTGAATTTATTAATTTATTGAAGTAAATTCCATTTCTATGCAATGTAACTATCGGCTATAGCTTATAGGAACCTGATTGGTATTCCATTGTACTTCTACGGAATATCGTATGGCTCTAATATTGAGCATAAAGATTTAATATAAAGAATTCTAACGGTGCATAGTAATGTAATGCTTTACACAGTGGACAAAAAACAATAAGAGACATGGAAGGCCAGCAATCGATCTAAACATTGTAACGTAAATGAATCATTTTTTTTTTCTTATGTTCTAACAGCGCGAATTTTTATAAAGCTGTGAGCTTGGACTATTTTTCATGGACTTGGGGTTAACATTGAAATAGATCTCACAACCAAAAAAAAATCTAATTTTTTACTCTGAGGATTTTAAGTTTGTGTACTTTTTTCCTAGTTGAGAAGTTAGTTTGAAAAAAATTATTTATTATTTATATATTATATAATATTAAAATTAAACTTATATACTTAATAATAAAATGTTAACATGGCTTGCTTTTAGAAATGTTTCCAAATTTATTTTTCTTAATTCATTAAATTAAATCAATTAATAAATTAATTTCACACATTAATATTAAATCTTATAATTTTTTATTCTAATAATAATATATTCAATTAATATCATTTTAATATTTTATATTATTAATATTAATGTTATTTTAAAGTGACGTATTTTGTTTTTTACTTAAAAAATCTATTATTCGCTTTTTATTAAATAAAGATTATATGTGAACATGCTAATAATAATATATTGTGTATTGATTTAATTTAAAAATATCTAATTAGAGTTGTCAAACGAGCTAACTTGACCTATTTAGGTACGTTTGCTTAAAATCGCTTTTTTCACGAACCACAGTTTTTCAGTACTGATTATTTATGGTCAGTCTGATGGATTAAAAGAGTTGACCTATTATTTTTTACTTTCTAAAAAATTAAACAAAAATCCAATTGTAAACTTAAAGAAAAAAAGACAAAAAATGGATTTTTTTAGCAAAAATCATGAAAAAATCTTTTGTGGTAAAATATGGAAGAAAAATGTTGTATTTTTTTGAAAGGTTAAAAAAAAATAATAAACGAGTCAACACATTTAGCGTGTGTACTCTCTTGTTTCATTACATCATTCAATTATACATTTTTGTACAATTAATTCTTATTTCTTATTATATGAATATAATATTAAACAATATAACGTGCCATAAAAGGATTATTTAAAATCAATTATTAGTTTAATGAGAATGAGCAAAGGTATAAGTTAATAATTATTATGTCCTATGAAAACTTGCTAAATTTTCATAAACATGAATTTATTTATAATTATGTTATTTTATTATGTTGAAAATTATTTTTGGTTTATTTTCTTTTAATGTGTGATATTTAATGTCTAAGGTGAATTATGTTAAATTATATTTAATTTATATCATCCTATTAAATTTTGTTGATGAATTGTATTGGACTATGTTATATTTTTAATTTTTTAAATGTAATATTTGTAGATATATTCAGATTTTTTTCTGTGACAATTAAATAAAGATCCGTAATAGAGACAAATCAGGGAATATTTTTGTAAATGAGGAAGGAGAACAGGAGCAAGTTATCTGAATTCAAAAATACCCGTTACTATCCATATTCACAAATTATATACTACTTTAATAATTTTATGTAGAATTTATAATAATAGTAAATTATTTTTATAATTTAAATTTAATTTAATTTGCACGGAAAAAACTATTTTGCAATTAATAAGAGAGTTTTATTTTGATGCACTAAATTTATATCATTCAAATAGATTGATGTGTTTAGATGATTTTTAAAATAATGGATTTAAAAATTAGTTATTTTTGCTGATGTGTTAATATATAATTGGTTATCAGTATAAAATTCTTTTACACTGATAATGCATAAAAAATAAATTCTTAATAAGATTGACTAATTTATTAGAAAAAAAATGATCGACATAATTTTAAAAAGAGTTTAGCAAATATATATTCTAAAAACACATGATAAGTTTACTATTAATGAACTATAAATAAATTTTACTAGAAGATTTTAAATGTTTATATTTAATAAATATAAAATAAAATAAATAAATTATAAAATTATAAAAAAATTTAATATGTAATCTTAACATGTTTTTAAAACATAAAATAAATAAACCCTTTAAGAAAAAAAAAGTGAAATGGATTTCGGATTTGAACTAATTAAAAGAAATAAAATAGATCGAAGTGTTTGTTAATACTTAATGAAGAAACTAGACAATTTTAATTAATAAAAAATATTTATATTTGAGTAGTATTAGGTGTGTTTTAGGGATTTTTTGGTGGTATTGTTGGAAAATAATTTTAAGAGGATTGGAACTTAATTTTGCAATCTTGAAAGGATTTTTTTTTTAATAAATAGAAAAAAGGTAAGTATACAAGCTAAGTACGTTGTGCTATGATGTTCAGTTGTATATGCTTTACAAGCTGGTCAATTAGGATAACGCAAAATTTTTTACTTGGGCCATTTACGTCTTTTCTCACTTCAATAAAAGACAAAATGTAACTGGCAACCTACTATCTCACGGAATACCGTATGTAAGTCCTTTTTCCTACTATACCAGACAACTTTCCTAGCTTATATAGTAATCATATGTCACCATTAAAAAAATAACAATAAAACTAATTGACAGTGATTTTGTTAAACCAAGTGGTTAGCCAAGCATATTTGCTCACGCGCCACTCATTCTTTATTATAACCAATATAATGATTTTCAACGCTTTAATTTTCAATTTTGTTTTGTTTCCATTTTTCTTTCTTCGAGCTTCGTTATTCGTTCTCCTCCTTTTTTTTGTTTTCGTTCTGAATTTCATGATTCGTAACTAGTGATTGGTGATTTCTTCTCTTTCTGTGTTATTTTTGCAACACCGTTCTGCTATGTTTTTCTTCCGCGGCACGATCTGTGCATATACTTATGGTAATTGCGTTTTTGTTCTCTACAACGTTGTTAGATCTCGTCATCGTTTTCGTTTTCATCTTCTGGTTTTAGATTTCATCTTTCAACGTTCTTTTTCGCTTTGATTTGCATCTCTGTTTTTTGTATTTCAGGTTGTGCTAGAATGGAAGCTTCAAGTTCAGATCCATTAGAGGAATTGTCTTTGGATCATTATTGTGAATCAAACAACACAGAACATGTTTAATTTCCTTTTCGAACTAATTTAGTGTTTCTTAGTTTAGTTGTTCATGCATTATAGTTTTCTGTTGTGTTTATGTGTTGTTTTCACTTTTGTGCAGTTTAGTTTAGCTTTTCTGCGCAGTTGTGTAGTCTTCGTTTGGTTCTGAATTTGCTTCTGCTCATTTTGGCATTCCATTGCTGCTCATCTTAGCTTTCTATTTTTGTGCAATTTTCAGATTATGTTGATTTAAGGTGTTGCTGTTCTTGTGAATTTATTTCTACTCAGTTTGGCTTTTTATTTCTGCGCAGTTCTGGAGATTTTGTTGATTTAAGGTGATGTAGACATGGCAGAAGCAAGAAGAAAAAGAAGATTTTATTTCTGCGCATTATTGCTTTCTATTTTTGCGCAATGTTGTTTTCTACTTCTGTGCATTATTGCTTTATATTTCTGTACACCAACAACAACAACAACAGCAGCAGCAGGAACAACAACAACAACAACAATAGCAATGTAAAACAGAGAAGAAGAAGAAGAAGAAGAAGAAGAAGAAGAAGAAGAAGAAGAAGAAGAAGAAGAAGAAGAAGAAGAAGATGATGATGATGATCCAGACATGGAAGAATAAAGGAAGGAAAGAAAAAGAAGAAGAAGAAGAAGTAGAAGAAGAAGATGCAGATGCATACTTGGAAGAAGGAATGAATTAAGGAAAAATATTTTATTTCTGCGCATTATTGTTTTCTATTTCTGCACAATGTTGCTTTATATTTCTGTGCATTATTGCTTTATATTTCTATACAGCAACAACAACAACAGCAGCAGCAACAATAACAACAACAGGAATGTAAAACAGAGAAGAAGAAGAAGAAGAAGAAGAAGAAGAAGAAGAAGAAGAAGAAGAAGAAGAAGGTGATGATGATGATGCAGATGCAGACATGAAAGAAGGAAGGAAAGAAAAAGAAGAATAAGAAGTAGAAGAAGATGCAGATGTAGACTTGGAAGAAGGAAAGAAGAAGAAGAAGATCTTATTTCTGCATATTATTGCTTTTTATTTCTGTGCAATGTTGCTTTTTATTTCTGTGCATTATTGCTTTATATTTCTTTACAACAACAACAACAGCAGCAGCAGCAACAACAACAACATCAACAATAACAATAACAACAATGTAAAACAATAACATCAACAACAACAACAACAACAATAACAATAACAATAATAGCAATGTAAAACAAAGAAGGAGGAGGAGGAGGAGGACGACGACGACGACGAAGGATGAAAAAGACGACGTCGACGAAGGAGGAGGAGGAAGAAGACAGCGAAGAACGATGATCGAAGAACGCCTTTGAATGTTTGTTGCTTTTGTTGCTTCTTCAGTACGTGTGTTGACGCGTTTTGTGGTGAGCGTGGTGGTGTTAATGATAACTTATTTGGTTAACCACTTGATTAAATAATTCACTTGTTCAAATAACAAGATTGAAAAAATTAACTCTTCGTATAAAAAAAAAGCCCGCATGACCTTCTCACACAACATTGCATGAGGCTTGCTTCGACACAAAAATGATTCCAGCCCACAACTCCGCACGACCACAAGTAATTCCCAAACTGATTGATTACTTAATTAACCATGGCATTATGAATGTCATAATCAACCTATAAATTACCCACCTAATTTACGAACAAATTCTGCTACTCACTGCAATTACTACTAACTATCTTATTATATCTCCGCACATGTTGGGCCAAATGCTTAACTCTTGGACGTGTTGCTCTACGTATATGAAGGGTAGATCTTCTATCTGTACAGAAGCAATTGCCTAAATTTAAAAAGTAAATTCAAATTGGTATCATATAAATTGTAATTATATGAATAAAATTAATAAGAACGAATGAAAAATAAATATTAATTAAATACAAATAAAATTATAATAAATTATATTGATTTTGTCTTTCTAAATCCATTTCAATGGTATTATAAAATATAATTTTATCTTATTAACAGATAGTTATAAGCGTATTTTGTTGGCATTGAAAACGAAATAATAATAAGCATATCTCATTTGCATTGCCAATAAGATACACGTAAAAAAATTCAAACTTATCTTGTATAAAATCGAGATATACATAACTACTATTTAGTTTCTAGCGTCAACGAAACAAATAATAAAAGGAAAAATAACATTTCTGAATGTTTCTACATGCGTAAATTTTGAATTTTTTAATTTATTTAATTAAATAATTCCATTTCTAGCCAATGTAATTAATTATATGTCCAGTGATGAATTAAGAAACCTTTTGTGGTGGGACAAAAATAGTACATGAAAATAATTTTATAAAATTAACATCAATATATTTAGATATATAAAATTTAAGTATATTATTCAAATTTTTATAAATATAATTAACACATAAAAAAGTTATATTAATTTTAACTGTTATTTCTCATTTTAATGTTTTGGCAATGTTGTACATATAAAATATTTTTCTTATTAATACTAGTGTCTTATGAGACACATCAAACATATTTTTATTGATTAATTTATATATAATACAAAATAAATTATAGGTCGATAGTAGTGAAAAAATTATAAGAATATAACTTGAATGGACTAACTTCAATTCTTTATAGTAAAAATAGTCTGAAAGAGATAAAAATAATTGTCTCAAGGAAAATATTCAATTGAAAAAACAACAATTTTCTTTAGTCATAGGGATATATAAATTATATATCTTTTTCTATTAAGTAATTTTTTAATATGCAAAGTTGACGCTCTGTAATATATTTATAGTAGAAGTTTTTTTGACGTAATAACAAATTATTACATGTAAGACCAAATATATATATATATATATATATATATATATATATATATATATATATATATATATATATATATTTT
>JASCZI010243023.1:578-16221 GCA_036250425.1 Stylosanthes scabra
GTTCCACGCATATGCGTGGACTTCTACGCATATGCGTGGAGTCTTTGCTCTGTTTTTCTATGTTTCTTCTGCTTCAAGTTATCTTCTGCTTCTTAGTTTATTTCCTTTGTAAATTCCTGCAGAACATAACAAAACACTCAAGATAGTAAATGATAATGAATTAAACATGAATTACTTGAGTATTAAGCATATTATTTAGTAAAAGTTCACGAAATTGAGGTCTAAAACCATGAATGATGCACACGCATCAACTGTTTTTAGTTTTGAATGATAATTGTTTTATATTTCGGATGATAACTTATAATTGGATCTATTGGCTCCATAATGTTAATTCCGTAATATTACTCAATCCTCACCCCGGCCCCTGACCATTTAGCATTAGGACATTGCGCCCCCTAACAAATCAGTAATAACAACCTGGCCTCTGACCAAATGATTCGTAGGACATTGCGGCCCTCAAGAAATAAAAAAGGACAACGCAGCCTCTGACCAAATGATCCGTCAGAGAAAAAAATATGGTGAGCGTTTTGTCCCACCAAAATGGTTCTGTTCGGACATTAACATTATACGTAAGCTAAATTCGTTAACTTCTGACAATAATATTAATAGAGGGGCAGATTGTCTGACAGATCATTTGGTCATGGGTCACGTTATCCTTTTTTATTTGTTCAGGGCCACAATGTCTTACGGATCATTTGGTCAGAAACCGAGTTGTCATTATTAATTTGTTAGGGACGCAATGTCCTAATGCTAAATGGTCAGGGGCCGGGGAGGAAATTTACTCTAATATATTTTTAAAAATACACTTTTTTAAATATTAATTTTTACTGGCTTGTTGACCATTTTTTGATACCGTTTTCTTTAAAAGATTAAATATTATCACTTTCCCTACAAATTCTATTTTTAAAAAATAAAATTAATTATAATGTATCCTGAACAATTCTACTTTTTAAAAATAAAAATTACATTCTGCCTTTTCTTCCCGAATTGTTAAGTTAAAAAATGCTATTAGAAAATTCCTTTTCCTCCTTCCATATTCCTGTAAATCACAAATGATTTCATTTTTCTTTCACCCGAGCATGTTAAATTTTTTTAGCAGAGGATATGATACAAGTATACAACTCTTCAAGAAAAGAGAACTTTCTACTTTACAGTGCCTATGCGATTCTGTGCTTCAGATATGGTCTACCTTGTAGCTTATAATTAACTTATTTCATCAAAATTATATTTCTTTATCATTAGTTAAACCTTTAATTCCTTCTCCAAGGAAACAAGCAAGAGATGCTCAAAGTCACGTGATAGTTATATGCCTGGCAGTGTTTTTCTTTTTCTCAAATCCCAAATCTTCCTTCACATTTGGATTCTCGTTCAGATTCTTCTCGAAGAATTTCCTGAAAAAAAAAAAAATTGGTGCCAAGTACCAACTACACCTTAGAATATATCTTAATTTATTTAAAATTAAACCAAAACTTCATTAATTACTACTCTGTTTAAAGTTTAAACCCAAAAACAAAAAGGCTCTCTGTTCAAAGCGCCACTTACGCCACATAATCTTGAATCCTCAATTTCGTTTCCTAATAATGGCATCACCGTAATAATCTCCAAATCCAAGCCCCCTTTTTCTCTTCACTCCCTCATTAGTCATTACATTACTACCTCTTCGCCTCTGTGACTCCTCACTGCGCACTCTCAACTGTGCGCTTTCACTCTCTGCAGATCTCATTCTATTTTTTCGGAACCTTCCAGAAATGCAGCCTCTCCGCCCGGCCAATCTTGCGGCGCTAGCGGCGGCGCTACTCCTCTTAGCCGCCGCCACAACCCATGCACACAACATAACCCGCATTCTGGAGAAGCACCCAAACTTCTCCACCTTCAACAGGTACCTAACACTAACACACCTTGCGCCGGAGATCAACCGCCGGACCACCATAACAGTGTGCACCGTCGATAACACCGCCATGAACGAGCTTCTCTCGAAGCACCCTTCCATCTACACTCTCAAGAACATCCTCTCCCTCCACGTCCTCCTCGACTACTTCGGCGCCAAGAAGCTCCACCAGATCACCAACGGCACCGCCCTCGCCGCCACCATGTACCAGGCCACCGGAACCGCCCCCGGAGCCGCGGGCTTCGTCAACATCACAGACCTCCACGGCGGAAAGGTAGGCTTCGGCGCCGAGAACAACGACGGCGCCCTCTCCGCATTCTTCGTGAAATCGCTGGAGGAAATCCCTTACAACATATCGATAATCCAGATCAGCAAGCCACTCCCGTCGGCCGCAGCGGAAGCCCCTACACCCGCACCCAGCCAGCAGAACCTGACCGCCATAATGTCCCGCCATGGCTGCAAGGTGTTCGCCGACACCCTGTCAGCCTCGCCAGACGCAATGTCCACCTTCTCTGACAATGTCAACGGCGGACTCACCGTCTTCTGCCCTATGGATGACGCCTTTAAGGTAATCACCATCAAATAGTTAGTTAGTTAGTTAGCTACAATCCTAACTGTCAATTTAGACAAATTAGTTAGTTAGTTTGTTGTGACTGTTTTGTTGGTCTTTGAAGGCATTCCTACCAAAGTATAAGAACCTAACTGCCGCTGGGAAGGCTTCGTTGCTGGAGTACCATGCCACACCGGTGTACCAAAGCATGGCTATGTTGAAATCAAACAATGGTTTGATGAACACGCTTGCTACCGATGGAGCCAACAATTTCGACTTCACTGTGCAGAATGACGGTGAGCAAGTCACCCTCAAGACCAAGACTGCTGTAACTGCCAAGATCACTGGCACACTCATTGACGAGGATCCGCTCGCGATCTACACCATTGATAAGGTTCTGCTTCCCAAGGAGCTTTTCAAGGCCCCGGCTCCGTCTCCTGCGCCCGCCCCGGCACCGGTTCCAGCCGCCGCGGACGCTCCTGCATCGCCGAAGAAAGGGGGAAAGAAGAAGAAGCAGAAGGCGGCTGACGCGCCGGCAGATGAGGAAACAGCGCCTGCGGATTCTCCCAGCGACGCTGCCGATGAGAGCGCAGACGGCGGTAGCGGCGCTGTTAGGTTTGACGGCGCCAGGTACGTTAATGTGGTCCCTGTGGTTATCGCTTTGTGGTTTGGGTTTTCGTGGCTGTAAAACTATGAGTTCTGTAATAAAAACAGAAAAAAGAAAAGGAAAAAATAATTTAATTATATGTGTCGCTTAAATATTTTTCTTAAACAAAAAGATAAATTTTTAGCCATTTTTTTTTTTTTTGTTATAGTTAGGAAATAAAGGGAATTTGAAATGCTGTTTCCTTTATTACTGTATTTTTTCTTTGGTGTCTTTTGTAGTGTGTGTAATTTTAGCTGATTGTTGCCATTGTTTTTTGTATTTGGTGATGTAATTTATTTTTGGTGGTGTGTGATTTTATCATTTTAATGGAAGAGAATGTGTAAGTGAGCTGTGAAACTGAAAAGAGTTTGTGTTCCTAACCTTTTACCCTTTCAATTATAGCTTACTTTGTTATGTTGAGACACTTTTAGGTTCATTGTTGATATATGATTATCAGATTATGATGATTATGATAAGACAAACATTGGTTGAAATCATCAGAATTGACTGGTAGCCTCAAAGTCAAACCTACCCCTAATTTTTTAGGCAATAAAATTCTCAAATCTTGTTCTTTTTGTCTCTTACTCTCTATTAAAATTTTCTAGCTGGAAACCCATTTCTTATAATTTATTCTTCTTATGTTATTGAGATCAGAGAAGATAAAGGTGCATGCTTCCACAATATCAGTTTTGTCTTAGCTTGGGGTTGGGGTTTGGTCTAATTGTTGGTGAAATTTTAAACTTCTCACCCTGAAACTGGTATCATTTCATTTGGGAGAAACTGATTGTTTTTATTTATTTATTATTGTTCATTGCTCTCCGTCGCCCTTGATCCATACTATGTCATTTTAATAGCACCAATCCCAATTTAAAGTTGGACTAAGAGTGAAGTAATTATCATTTTGATCAGTTTTCTAGTTGAAGTGGTTAATTACTATGTACTGTATTGGGTAAATCCATTCGCCACTTAGAAATCAAGATTAATATTAAGCGTGAGAAAACAGCATAAAAAACTAAAAGAAAAACCTATTAAAAATTATGCATTATCAAAATCAATTAGGTAGTGGGTACTTCATTTGAATCCATTATCATTGTTATTAGAGAATTAACAGAGAATCTTTCCAAATATTTGACCGATTGGTACTGTTGCATTAGAAGATCAAAACAAAAAATCAGCCAAATTAGTGTCGTTATAGCTACCAATAACAGCCAGCGAAGTCTGAGTCTGATTCTGACAATGTGTGCTGTAGCCATCAAATTTTCAGGCCAAGAGTAAACTATTCTTACGCCTTTCACTAAAGAATGCTACTTTTTGCTTGTTACTACTACTACTGCTGCTAGTAATGCGATGGTGGCTTTTGATACAATTTCAAGGGACACAATAGCAAAAAGAGCCTCAATTATCTGGTTTTCTTTATTTCAGTTGGTCCAAATCTGGGACATTTGGTCCAGTGAACCTCTTTTTCTAGTTGGCTTGGTCACTGATTTGATGCCTTTATGGCTATTAATCGTTCTTATTTAGATGTGAATTTGGCACTAACTTTTTGGGGCGTAGGAAATATTGAAATAAGAAATACCGTAAATGTTTGCACTAACTCTTTTAACCCCTTGGAACATGGTTCTCACATGGGTACCCTATGCATGACATTATTATTGTTACGGAGAAATTGGTGGTCCTGCCCAGCAGGCAGCAATAAATGCATTCGGTGCCTTAGCTATGGATTATCATCGCCTTCTTGTTTGTTTTCATTTTCCCCCCTTCTTATCAGGTAAAAAAGATAAGCATTCTCCTTCAGAATCTTTCTATAAGATTTCAGGTTTCAGAGGCCATTTTGGAAGTTAGCTCAGAACAAAGCTTTCTAGGATACCCTTTATGCTTCAATCTATAATCTATTGATCAAACTTGGAATCAACCAAAACACTTCTTTTCAGAGAAACATGGTGCAGTTTTAAGTGAAAGATATACACAATTTTAAGAGATTTCAAGTCTAATGGTTATTGACCTTAGATTAAAAACCTATCAATGCCATTGTAATTCTTGAATGAATTATGCTATGCACCTAATTCAGCCATCAGTGTATAATATATATTGAAATACAAAATATATGTGTAGTTTAATTCATTTTTAGTGTGTATTTTGTATTTCAATATGTATTATACATTTATGGTTGATTTTAGTAGCTAATATATGTGCAAATAGAATTTTTATTCGTGAATTAAACAAAAAAGTTCACAAATCAAATGGTTATTGAATTCCAATTCACAAATAATCATAAATCATATGGTTTGAAGGAACAATGTAAACTAACCAATAATTACCAAAGACATATATAAGTCATAAAAAAAAAAAAAAACTACACAAACAAACTTCTTAACCGACATTAAGGAAAAAAAATATAAAAAAAAAACATTGAATATTTCGTCATGAAAAAGTTTTATATTATGTTACATATGATATCAAAGTTAAACTTGTTTATTAGTTCCATGTCAAAAAAACAAAAAACTTCTTTATTAATTATCATAGTCTCCTTGAGTTGAAATTGATAAATAGATATACCTGCTGCTAAATTCAGAAGATTACAAAGGAAGAAAAAAACATATGCAATGGAACCAGAATTTTCAAAAGGATTGAAGCAGAGCTCTGATCTTCATCACTATTGTTAGGCACATAAGTGTATGGATTTGGAGGTTCAAACTTGTAAGGTGGTGGAGGAGGAGTGCAACACTGGACACCAGAACTTGGAGGGCACTTATTATTTTCTAGTGGTGGCGGCAGTGGCAACGGTGGCGGTGGTGCACCATACGAAGGATAACCAAGAAGTGGTGGTGATGGCATTTGACATGGGTATTCACATTTGGGACAATTCACACATGATGTTGGTGTTGGTATCATATTATTATTATCCCCTAGTAAAGGATCAGCATAAGCTTTAAAATTAAAATTGGACAGTGGTAACCAAAGGACTATAACTAGAAGAAACTTTGATGGAAAAGTTCTATTTTCCATTGACTCGATATATATTAGAGAAAAATATTTGAAGAAAGAAGGGAGAATAGGAGGGACAAAATTGAAATTGTGATTGAGATTGCAAGGATTATCTATGACTGGGAAATTTATAGAAAAATTTTCAAGATACAAGAAGTTGTTTAATATATTTTGTGCCGCATGGCAGAACATTTGTCATGATGATATTCAACTAGCAAATTAAACAAAAATCATAATCGTTGTGTATCTCTCTCTGCAGAACAAATTGTTAAACAACAATTTTACATAATCAGAATATTTTATGGATGGTACCTATCTAAACTCTACTTACTAAGTAGGCACTCTTGTGATTTGTGAAATAAATAAATTTTAACTCTCCATTTATTATATTTTATATTACTGGCTCGAATTTATGAGTTAAAAATTTAGGATTTAGAACTTATGATTCAAAATTTAAGTTTCATGGTTTAAGGTTTTAGTATTTAGAATACAGGATTTAGGGTTTATAATTTAGACTTTATAATTTAAGAAGCATCGCATTTTTTTTTTTCAAAAAGCACTAGCATTCGCTATAAAATCATATGATATTTAAATGATGAAAATAATCAATTCTAACTATTAGTAGAATGTTTCAGAGGATAAATCATTTCTCATTTTCTTAAAAGAGTTCTTATCTTAGAATTTTTCATCATCCACACAGTAAAACTAAAATTCAATAATGTAGTTTTTAACAATAATGCTCACAATTGGGAGGATCCGAAGATAGAGCATAAATAAATAAAATTATTGCAACAAACTCAGATAATTTAAATTTCTGCTGAGAATCTCATAAACTAAGACTCGAACAAAAGCATATTAGTTCTGCTAGAAATCTATTTAACATACAATATAACAGATGCCAAAATTTGTTGTTTCATTTTATTACATCAATACTACATAACTGTAATTTCTACTAGAAATCTATCTAACATGTAAGAAATGACCAAAAGAGGCTTAATTAGAAGACTTGTCCAAGTCATTGGTATTCAAATATAAATAGTTCAAGTGATCCTCAAAACATGATGAGACTGGCCTTGGGGAGAATCCATTATAGAACTTCTCTTCCACATTTGCCAAACACAATTCAACTGCATACTTGAAGGGTTCATGCTTCTGAGTAAGTGGTTGAACCGCGAATTCCTCGAACGGCATCCACTTCAATGGAAGACATAAACAAAAGGAATGATGAAGGTACGTATAGTCACCAATGGAATGGAATGCATGAACAAAATAAGAGAGAGGAATGATGTTACATGGTCAAACAAAAGTACCTGAGCTGCTTCAATTTCCAGTTCTTGCTTTTTTATCTCAACAGAAAGAGGGCGCAACATGCAAAGAAATGACAAATCTGATTTCCCAAAGAATGAATTCTGCACTTCCCTGAACAATTGAAAACAGGACATGCTGGTCAATGGTTTTCCTTCAATCATTAAGAATTCACTTTCTCCTAAAAAGTATTGTGCATATTAGTGTGTTTGCTTGTTATAGATTTCCCAATTCAGTAAAAATCATATACACTCTCAAATTACCGATCATAATATATATATACTTTCTGTGTAAAACGCTTTTACTGTTAGTGTTACGGACTGGCCCAATAAACCAAGTTCACAGTTGACCGCCTGTCAAAGGTCCAATATAACATAAATATGATCGTATCTCAACAAAATAAGATATGATCACACCAAAATTCCACCTTGATCTCAATCACCCAATAGTAATTAAACAGGGCTTTAGTGCCAACCCAGGCAAAAGAGGCTCTTATTGGTACCTACTCCAGTCGCCTGTGCCGGAACTCCGCCTTGAGGATAGAGGATTGGCACCCCATCCTTTACATATTCGCTTATTGAGTAGTCCTACTCCTTTTCCATTAGTATATTAAAATTAACATTAAACTCTATACCTGAATGCAAGTACTTCCACAAATTCTGTATCAACCTGAACAAATAAAAGAAGATAGAGCTTATAAAACAGTTTTTATGATAAAGAGAACGAAGTGGTCACGTTTACTCAGATAGATAGATACTCACTCCTGTCTCTTCTTTTACTTCTCTAATAGCTGCTGCAAAAATCTCCTCACCCTGCATGTACAAAACCATGTTACAATAACTAACCATGCATATTGCTATTCTTTTTTAACTTTATTACATGGAATACATTTCAAGTGTTTTAGAGACAAAGATATTTCAGCAGTTTTAGCCATTAATTTCAATAATACACACATCCACGTAAGATTAATGGCTGAAATCATTGAAACACCTGGGTTCCTAAACCAGTTGAAATGTTTCCTATTACATGAACCCTTTCATATTTGAAAATAATGTACTGCATACTGCGTCGACAACTCCGGTAGGTAACTTCCAGTAACCAATTCCATGGAATCTACCTCTTTTTTCCTGTACTACAAGCACCTACAATCCCAAAACATGGAACATAGAAACAGAGAAAGAAAGGAACATAAGGGCCAAATTGCACGTCAGAATGATGGCATGAAGCAGGTTAATTATGGTTCATATTCAGATACAAATTAGAATTGTGTATAGCATACAAAGTCATGTGATATTAAATCTACCTCTTTGTTTTGATTTAAGACAATAGCAGCAACTGCAACACGGTGGGAAGCATTTATAGGGATTGTGCAGCCTGTTTTGGGAATCCAGTAAACTAGCATTAGATAGCTTGGTTCTGCATGGTGGTACCAGAACCCCTCCTGCCACCAACAAATTAAAATAATAATATAAGCAATTAGTTTTAAAAGAATTTTACTTAACTATCCTATTAATTTCTGTTAATGATTTTTTATGTTATCTTTGTAAAGGTATCTTATCTTATGTTTGTATATAGAAGTTAAGTAGTCATTCAGAAGGTTTATAAGAGTATAATTGTACAAAACATTCAATAAATTTTCACAAAAAATTAAAGTATTTTGTAATTGATCAATAAATTTTCACAAAAAATATGTATGTAAGTATGTTATTGATAAGTAACTTTATTCAAACAAATTCACAGCAGTAATTTAAAAAATTCTAGAATATAAGAGCAACTTTACTTAGATGATTTAATTATTTACCGCAAAATTATAAAAGAAAATTTTGCACAACAGTTACCTTTACTGCAGTTTCCACAAGGTTAACAAGATTGATAGGTAATTTTATCCAAACACCATGTTTTCCCTGCAAAAGCTTATTGAAGTTAATAAAAGGCTGAATATGGTAGAGATCATGATTTTCATTTTACTTGTATCAGTGTATGGCTCACTAAATTCTATATAAAATAATAATATAACAGAATGTTTGGTAAAGTGCTGAATTAGTCCCTAATATTTGGGTTAAATTTTAATTTTATCATTATCGTTGAAGCATACTATTTTTTCCAACCATCTTCTTTCGTCATAGTTTAGTCTTTAGTTCAAATTTTTCTTTTACCTTCTAAAATTACCAGAGAACACAAATAGAATAAAATAAAATATTTTGACATCAAGAACAAAATTAAGATTTAAGTGAAATAATAATAGGAATTAAAATAATATTGTACATCTTAATCTTATACATGAGATTAAAAACGAAAGAGAAAATACTCACATAAAAAAACTATAAAATGTTAAATAATTCGATCAAATATATTTAATCAAACATATTATGCTCTCTTAGGGAAAAAAAAAAAAAAAACATTGTATCAAAAACATCATTATAGATGTGTCTATGTGTAGCAAGCACCATAGTAAAAAATTAGAATTACCTTAAGATTCCAATGTAGTAATGAAGACCTAAGCAATGTAGCAAAATGTTGTGGGTCCATAGGTTCATTCAAGTCAACAATAACTCCTCCATGGGCATCATCAATGGCTGGAAGAATTTTGGGATGTTCAAATCCATTTTCACACAATCTCTCCCCTAATTTTGTTGCTGATGGAATTGTTGAGACAGACATGGGTTTTTTTTTTTTGCACTGCTGTATGCAATTAAGCAAAATCACACAGAAAGTCAAATTTTCAACAATTTGGCTTAAGTCTTCTTATCACTTGATAATGACAAATAAAATTAAATGTTGAAAAGTCAAAAAAGCGTTTCAAGAAATTCAGCAACTTGACAAGGATTTAACTCTGTGTCACTTAATTAATAATTCTCATCAACACACATGAATTTTTTTTTTTTTTTTTTGGTGTCTAAGACACATCAATTTCTATCATGAAATCTCTCCTCACTCAAAGCTTGTTATAATTAATTTTATTCTCTCTTTTTTTTCACGGATAACTGTCTTTTAAAGTTTTAGCATGCATAAAAAAAAATTAAAATTGTATAACTCTTAAATAATATATATTGTTTTTTAAACAAAAATAGCTGTTATTAAATTGTGAAAAAACTTAACACAGTAAAAAATCATAAAATTAAAAAATACTGATTTTAAAAAGTAAATTATTGTTGAACAAAAATTTCAACTTATAAAAAAAACGATTATATATGAACAAGAGAAAATATAAATGAAGCTTTCTATACTAAGCCAAGATTGTAAGAAATCCAAAAATTATTATAGGCATGCAACAGTTCAATTAACTTTTCATCCAAGCCACATGTGAAGTAAAATACTTAATTATCAATACATTTGTATACCAACTACTACCAGTACTAATTTATTAATAATAATAATAATAATAATAATAATAATAATAATAATAATAATAATAATAATAATAATAATAAATACAAAATTTGAGAGAATAAAAAAAAGAGCATAAAAGAAAGAAGAAGTTACGGTTCTAGTGATGTTGTTTGCTTAACAGCATTATTATATTGCTGATAGCAAAATACCATTATATTATAGAAACTATATGTTACATTAAAAATAAGTTATTATATATTTTATTTTTATTTGTATATAATTATACATATTAATTCACATTTTTTTAATTAAATAATTATCTATCGGAATAATCAAATATATCATAACATGATAATCAAACTAACTGCAGTGAGGGGCAGAGCCTTTCATTGAGAAAGGGGGCAATGGCCCTCCAAAATCCAAACTACAAGTTTAATTTAGAAGTTATAGTTAAATTTCAGTTTAGCCCCCTTTATTTTCTTTTTAGTCTTTTTTTATAATAAAATTAAATTTTAGCTCCTCCCTAAAATTGAGCTGCCATTGACTGCAATAGATAAATAATAAAATTTATTTATAGTACTGCATAGCTTATTTCCTCTCTTATTACAGTCTAAGATATAGAGCTAAGTTCATGCTCCAGTAATGGAATAACAAATACGAGAAGGAAATCAATTAAAACCTGATAAAGAAGAAGGTAATAAGTATGAGCAAGAGGAAGCATACATAAAAGATCAGAGAAGATTACCTTGATAAGGAAGGGGGGATGGGTTTGATAGAGAAATGAGGAGTGATTATTGTGAAGTAGAAGTCCTCTGAGAACTAGAGAAAGAGCAATAAGTCTTTTGATGTTTGAGGCTTAATTCAATTGATTTATATACCAAAAGTTTTGAATAAGTAGTTTGAGTGCGTACGTGTGTGTTGACGTATTAAACCACTACTACTACTACTCCAGTTTTGCAGCAGTATGAACAAGTTTACTACCAAACTTGTGGGACAAGGTACGCTTTGACCTCTATTTGAACCTACCATTTCTTACAGTAAGTTTGAAGCTAACGTAATTACAACACATCCACCATTTTCATCCTTTGTGCTTCACAATAATCATGTTTGTATTTCTTTTTTTCGTACATTGCCTTTTGTGTATTATATATGTATATTCTTAACGAATTAAACAATCATATCTTGATATTGGATGGTGTATTGGTGTGCTTCAATAACGTACAATTTATTTCTAAGTATATTAATTCCTTTGTTGATATTCCAAGAAGATAATCTATTGGTAATCAATAATTTGAATAATTTGGTAAAAACATCAATTAATATCCATATTTTTTTTAAATTTAGAAGATGAATTTAGTATTTTGGATAATCAATTTTTATTATTTTAGATAATTGATTTTAGTATTTTTAGATGATTAGTTACTATTATTTTAAATAATTAGTTTTATTTTTTGAATTAATACCCCAATATTTATTATCTAATGTTGAAAAAAAATTATTGACTACCTCTCCCTATTGTTGATTGTTTGCTTTTTTTTCCCCTTGGAATATGATTGTTTGGTTAAATGCAGCTATATATTATGTGTTTAACTTTATAAATTTATTTTGGTATCAACATGTATTATTATATATGTTCACAAAAAAAATTGTATAATTATATATGCACGTTATTACACGTATAGTATTATATAATCTAAGATACTATATAAAAATAAAAAATAGCAAAGTGATATTTAATTTGTAATTATATGTTTAAATGTATATTATCAATAATTTTTATTACATTACTGTAAAAAAAATATTTATTTACTTATTACAAATTTAACTATTTTATTATGACATGTTTAATTATTTAGTTGAATATATAATAATAATAATAATAATAATAATAATAATAATAATAATAATAATTAGTAACTAATTAAATTTTAATGTACATACAAATTCTATTTTTGTTTAATTTTGTGCCCATAAAGTTGTTAATACATACAAGAAGCATATTTGAGTTGAGAAGGAAGTTGGAGAAGTGCCCCCAAGTCAATTGGTGTGGGGATTGAAAAAGGGTTTGGTAGTAGGCCACCACAAAGTCAATAAAATGTGACTCCATGAAAAAGGATTTTAGATTATAAAAATGGATCACAAATAATCAACATCAACAATTCAACATGATACATAATTATCATCAGATAAATACATTACTATACATGAAAGTATAGTGTACCCAATAGTGTGATATGAATTTCATAAATATTTATTTATATAAATGAAAATTGAAAAAAGAACCTCCAATTTTTTATAAAAAATATATATATATATATACATAATTTATTTAATAAGTCAAGTGTATATATTATTATTTTTTATTTTCATTTTTCTTTTTGCTTAACTAAAAAAGAAAATTGACTAATTGTTAATTTTAAAAAAAATTAAGGACAGGTATAAAATTGAAACATCTTTAAAAAATTAGAGATAACATTAAATATTATAAATAATTTAAAAAATATAGAGAAAAAATATTTTAATTTAAAAATATTTATTGTTTTATTGATTTTTGGACTAATTTTGTGATACAACATGGGCTTAGGTAAGGCACTGAAAATTTGGGCCGCTAAAGCCCATAGCTTCTATGCCATGCAAGACTCGAAAGGCCCAATAAAAGCATGAAGAAGAAGCCTCTAACGGCTACTTTCATATAAAACGACCCAACGTAACAAACCTTTATGTTCATGCTTCTTCTTCTTCTTCGCTTCAACGTCTCTCTCAGTTCTCATTCTCTGTCTCTGTCTCTGATCATCAAGCTCTCACTCAATTTCATTCTCCAATCTCTAAGCTGATCAACTGCCCCATTATTCTCTCCTTTCTCTCTCTCTCTCTCACTCTCTCTCTCTGTGCGTGTTTTGTTTTCGTTGTTGGTTTCTTTGAATTCACTTTATTTTTTCTGTTTTTGTTTTACAGGGTTCTTCACCTTCATTCTTTCGTCATCGTCATCTCCTTCTTTCCTTTCCGGCCATGGATGCCGGAACCTGGAGTTCTTTCATGAAGACCAAATCTCCATGCCATCTCCAAGACATCCACAGAAAAGCTTCTCAAGAAAACGTAATCGCTCTTTCACTTCACAATTTCGCATTCTTTTCTTGATT
Source organism: Stylosanthes scabra (assembly GCA_036250425.1). Lineage (NCBI taxonomy): Eukaryota > Viridiplantae > Streptophyta > Magnoliopsida > Fabales > Fabaceae > Stylosanthes > Stylosanthes scabra. The sequence continues at coordinate 14,423 of JASCZI010243023.1, forward strand.
TTTACTAGAAAAAAATTAGGGTTTTTCAGTTTAATTTAGGGTTTTCTTTTTTTCCCTAATTCAAGAATTCTTCAACAGTTGGACAGGTTTATCCCAAACAGGTCAGCCATGGACTTCGATTATGCGCACTACATGCTAACGGAGGGAAAGAAGGAGAAAGAAAACCCGGCAGCGAGCTCGCCGGGACGACAAGCCTACCAGAAGCAACTGGCGGCGGCCTTGAACATGAACCGCACAAGAATCTTGGCTTTCAAGAACAAGCCCCCTCCCCCTGTTGAACTAATCCCCAAGGATTTTCTCTCCCCACCACCTCCCCAATCAAAATCCTCCAAACGTTACATCCCTCAGGTACCTATGCATTCTTGATTATTGATTCATGTCATATCATCTACATTCTTTCAAGATTGATGTTTTTTGAATTGCGTTCTCTAACTGTTTGTGAAAATGATTCTTAAGAGTGCCGAGAGGATTTTGGATGCTCCTGAGATACTTGACGATTTCTACTTGAATCTGTTGGACTGGGGTAGCAGCAATTTCCTCTGCATTGCCCTAGGAAACACGGTTTATCTTTGGGATGCCTCGGTTGGTTCCACTTCGGAACTCGTGACGGTTGAGGATGATAATGGTCCTGTAACTAGTGTTAGCTGGGCTCCAGATGGAAGACATTTAGCCATTGGTTTGAACAATTCCCATGTACAGGTTTGGGATTCTGCTGCTTGTAGGCTGGTAAGTATCATAGCCAAACTGAAAATATTTTGCCTTTCTTATTTCCTGTGATTTTAAACATATAGTCCTGTTGCAATTCTGAATTTCTATATTGGTTCTTTTGGTTTTATATGGTATGGTGAATGCAGTTGAGAACACTGAGGGGTGTACACCAGTTAAGAGTGGGTTCACTAGCTTGGAACGATCATGTCCTCACAACAGGAGGCATGGATGGTAAAATTGTCAATAATGATGTTAGAGTGAGGTCTCACATTGTTGACACCTACAGAGGGCATAATCAGGAGTTGTGTGGTCTCAAGTGGTCTGCGTCAGGGCAACAATTGGCGAGTGGGGGAAATGATAATCTTGTTCATGTATGGGACAGGTCCATGGCCTCATCCAATTCACCTACGCGATGGCTTCACAGGCTTGACGAGCACAGGGCTGCCGTGAAGGCACTGGCTTGGTGTCCATTCCAGGCAAACCTGCTAGCCTCTGGCGGAGGTGGGCGTGATCATTGCATTAAGTTCTGGAACACGCACACCGGTGCGTGCTTGAACACTGTTAACACGGGCTCTCAGGTGTGCGGAATGCTATGGAGTAAGAAAGAACGTGAGTTGCTTAGCTCGCACGGTTTCACTCAGAATCAGCTCACCCTTTGGAAATACCCTTCTATGGTGAAGATGGCTGAACTCACTGGCCACGAGGAAAGGGTGCTTTACTTGACTCAGAGTCCTGATGGGTGTACTGTGGCCTCTGCAGCAGGGGACGAGACACTGCGATTTTGGAATGTATTTGGATCTCCAGAAATATCCAAGCTAGCACCAAAAGCAACAAACACACAGCCCTTTGCTCATTTGAGTTTTATCCGTTGACTGCTCGTTTTGCAGATAATTGTATAGGGGATTCTGTCCTATTAGAGATTGTAATCCTACATAGACTTGGGGATACAGTCTTTTATTTTTTTGTTTTGTTTTGAATGTTTAATTCTTTTTTTTATAATACTCCCGAACCTTTCTTTTTAGGAATATATATATATATATATATATATATATATATATATATATATATATATATATATATATATATATATA
>JASCZI010243026.1:0-16172 GCA_036250425.1 Stylosanthes scabra
ATATATATATATATATATATATATATATATATATATATATATATATATATATATATATATATATATAATTTGAGGGTTTGTATTTCAACAATAAAAATCCCTATATTTTAAAAAATTGTCCATAAGCGGATATAATTATAAAATTCAAACCATACATGATTTGAGAAAGCAAATCCTGGATAAACAAAGCATATGCAAGAAAATAAAATATTATGATATTTCTTAGCGAGGCAATAAACTAATTAAATACTTAAATTGTTCATCTCAAAGTTCATCCTCATTTATATATAAAAAAGTTCATCCTTATTAATATTGAAAAAAAAAAACCTTACCTAGAAATGCTTTCCAAGAGTAATATAAACAACCATCTAAATTTTTTTTAAAAAAAATCATACTTTGAATGTACGAAAATAAGAAATGTATGAACATAAAATGAAGAAAAAATAAAAGAATTTGAGAAGGTTACAGAGAAAATGGTGGGAAGGTTTAGACACAGTTCATTAAATTTTTTTTGGGTAAAATATACATTTTGTCTCTAATGTTTTCGAAAAGTTTCAAAAATACGCTTAACGTTTAATTTGGTTCAATTTTATCCCTAACGTTTTTAATAAGTTTCAATTTTACACTTGTCATTAATTTTTTAATGATCAACCGGTAGTCAATTCTTTTTATTCTAATTTTACTCGTAAATATATTAGTCACCATCTTTATCTTTTTTTAAAAAAAAAAAAATTGGGTCAGGTCACAAAGCAACCCCACCCAAAAAACACAAACCCACATGTTCTCTCTTCCTGATCCATCATCTCAAACTACTCTCCTTTTCAAACCACTCTTCTAAGTCATCAAAAATGATAAGATGAATCATTTTGTTTTGTGACACTCCGACAAATGTATCGGATCAAGTAGTACCACTAAAAAGTGGGTATCATTCCCACGAGGAAGTGAGATTAAGCAATATTTTTAATATGGTTCTTTAATTATATCAAGATGATTAATCAAGGATTAATGCTAAATCAATCAAGAAAACATGCAATAACAACAAAGAACATACAAAATCACAAATCTTTAACTAGAAACTAAAACTAAACATGCAAATGCTATCAAATATCAAAGAAAGATTCAATTAAAAGAGAACAAGATCAATGAATCGGAGATGTTAACAAACTAACTTCCTAACCCAATTTTACTTTTCTTTTTTTGCAAGTATATTACTCATTCACCATGAATCCTATTATAACTACACCCTAATCTCTTAGTGATCTAGTTTCTCTTTAACCTACTTAATCATCAATCTCTTGACTAATCAAACAAGCAAAAAGATAATGCACATATCATGATTTAAACCTATGATAATCAACAAGGTTCATGGAAAGAATTAGATGTCACATATTCAATCTCAAACAAAACCTCATTTAATTATCAAAGATCCTAATACACATCAAATTACATGCCTATCTCTAGGTCAAGTAAAGAAACATGGAATGATTCTTGATTATGTTTGAATGCCTATTTTCTCAAACTCAATAATTCAAAACAAGAAAGATCTAAATACTCGTCACTAAATGAAATCTTTAAAGATCATGACAAAGAATCAAACAAGAAGCAAATCAATCATTTATGTGATGGAAATACAGATTCATATATGGCACATTCATTCAAATCATCATCTCTAATGCAAAGAACAAATGTGAAAGATCATTCTTGAACTAGTTTATGACACCAAGATCAATGCAAAACCAGATTTCATGTCACTTATCCAATTAAACTTCAATCTTGACATTTCACAAACCATTGATAATATGTTTAATCTCATGAACTAGTATAGAAATTAAACCAAAAGTAAGAACCAATTATACCTCTCGGTTGAACTTGATTCTTGAATTGATGAACAAGAAGAATCCTTTGATTTTGGATGGAAACTTGCAGATTTAGAAAGATTCTTGAATTAATTCATTAGCTTGATAAATAACAGAGCTCCTCCTCCTTAATCTTAAAGGTGTTTAGCCACTCATGATTATGAGTAACTCAAAGAAAGTAATGAATGTGAATCTTGAATGCATGAACATTCAAAGATTTTAAGAACTTGAGAGAAAAAAAGAGAGAATAATGGAACTCTGGAAAATGAATGAATCTGATATTGATTGATTTCCAAGAAAGATTACAAAATTATCTCTAATTCTAATCAAATTTCAATGATGAAAATGGAATGAATAATCCCCCTTTGATCATTGGAAATTCATCTATTTATATATTTACAAATCCTAAATGAATTACAAATTCATTCCAAATGAATTCAAATGAAATTTATCAAAAACTAAATTCTGCAGGATTTGGGAAGTCTTGGACTCACGCCTAGACTTTAAGTATTGGTGCCTAGGCGTGAGTGCTGGGGTGCCTTGTTCCTTTGTTGTGAACCACGCCTAGGCGTGGTGAGTGGTGAAAGCCGACGCCTAGGCGTGGATGTTGTTGCTGCAGAATTCTAGGATCAGTGTCACGCCTATACTTGGTGCTGGCGCCTAGCAGCACCTAGACTTTGGGTGCTTGACATGAGTATGCCACGCCTAGACTTCTAGGCAAGCGCCTAGGCGTGGATGTTGCTGCTTGGAGAATGTGTGTCATGCCTAGGCGTGGCGAGTGGTGAAAGCCCACGCCTAGGCGTGAGTGCTTGAGAAGTGAGGTACTTGGTTCTGGCCACGCCTAGACTTTTGCTAGGTTGATGCTGATTTGAGCCATGCCTAGGCGTGGTGAGTGGAGAAAGCCCACGCCTAGGCGTGAGTGCTTGAGGTGGCTGCACCACGCCTAGACTTTGAGCCCCACGCCTAGACTTTTGTGTTGGTGTCTAAGCGTGGCTCTGCTTAGTGATCAAGGTGGGCTTGTCCACGCCTAGACTTTGGCTCCCACACCTAGGCATGGACAAGTTTGGCTCCAAGACTCTGTTTTTCCTCTGTTTTCCTTGCTTCCACTGTTTCCTTGCTCTTCAAGCTTATTTTCTTGCTTTTCAAGTTTCCTTTTCCAATTTTCCTACAAATCATCAACAAAATAATCAAAGTATCTAATTGATTGAAAATTTGACATATTACAATGAATATTGGATTAATTATTCAATGAATTATGTATGAATTAGTAAGAAAAGCTCTTAATGATGCTCATGCATAAAAAAGGTTCACACATCTGCTCCACTGCAATAGACAATGTCTGTAGCACCGTCACTTTCAACTTCATGTTGAGGACCCATATTTTCTTGTGGCCATTTATTATTTTTCTTGTTCCTTGTTGGTTGGTATATATATTTACGAATAGTTGAGTCTGAAATTTTTTTAAAGTTAATTTGGGAAAATAAAAAAAGCAAATGTAGAGTTTCAAAAAGGATCCAAATATACCTCATTTTCTACTTTCAAATTGATTCCAGCCTCTTCCATGCTTAGTTAGTTCCATGTTCAAATGCTTTAAGATTGAGTTGTAGTATTGTTACCCATGAACAGTGTAGAGATAAGAGGAAAAAAAATTTTCAACAAAAAAGAAAGTAACCTAACACAATAATGTTGGAAGTGTAAGATAGAGAATGTGCAGGGAGAGAATTAGAGGATGAAGGTGGGCAAAAGTAGAGGCAGCAACAGTAGACTGCACAATGGAAGAGATAAAGAAAAAGGAAAACAATAACAAATCCATTGCAGAAATTCCAGCGATGCCGCTGCACCTGCGCCGCCCCTGTCCCTGTGTTGTCTCTGCTCTTGCGCCGCCTCTGCTACAGCGTTGCCATTGGTCTTGAGTCATCGTTGGTCCTGCGTTACCTCTCCTCTTGAATCTGACCTATTTTTTTTGGAAAAAAACTAAACATGATGAATAATATAATTATGTTAAAATCGGAATAATATGAGTTAACTAACTGTTGACGATTAAAAAACTAATGGTAAGGATAAAATTGAAACTTATCGAAAACGTTAGGGATAAAATTGAACCAAATTAAACGTTAAGAGTATTTTTGAAACTTTTGACAAACGTCATGGACAAAGAGTTTACTTTACCCAATTTTTTAATGTCTCATAATGTTTTAGTTCCTAAAAAGGAGAGTATGAAGTAAAAAGGAAGCAGACAGAGAGTAAAATGGGAACCAAGTTAAGTAGAAAGTCGACGAAGAAGATAAGCTTACTGAAAAAATGGTGATTCAGGCAAATTTCTTCATTAAAATTTTTTAACACGCCTCACAATATTTTAGCGATTTTCATTTGTTTTAGTGGGTTAATTGAAGTTGTTGGCAGTTTACTTTATGTAACATGCCATTTTTAATGATTTAATAACCCAAAGAAAACATACTGTAGTTATTAGTTATGTGTAATGTTAGTAAAGGCAAAAGATGGAATAAAAGTTGGTTTAAAGTAAAATAATTAATTCAAAATGTAGATTTTTTTTTTGCTATCTGTATTCTAGATTCTTTGGAGTTGCACGAATATTTTTTTTAAATAATTTACAAAATTGGGAGAGCAAGCGGATCTACAACTTTAGTGAACCAATGTTGTATAGTGGACATGATAATGTGTTTTATTTATATTTAGTAATAATATATTTATTGTTTGTGGATAACTATTAGATGGTACAAGCAGAAGAATGAATATTTATAGAAAAAAAATGATATAAAAATAGGTAAGATCATATTGTTAGAACTTAGAAGTAAGAAGAGTCATTTAAGTGATACCGTAAGAGACAATGGTGTTAAAAGAGAATTTTATAATAATATTATACAAAAAATACATGTTAGATTGTATAAATGGATAAAGCACTATAAGTTGGCGGATGTTTTTAAAAAATATAACTATAAAGAGTACTTAATAAAAAAAATGTTTTGACAAAACATTTGTATTAAATAAGATGTACTAAAGTATAAATAAGAACTGAAGCTTGGACCAATGTATGATTGGGTAGCACAACATGTATATATATAATAGGAGTCATGTTTTATGTATGAGTGCTTATGTATAGAGTTATTAGGTTGGGGTGTTCTGGATATTTTTTGACCGGTTTCAATGTGGCCTGAGTTAGGGTCGAAGCCAATAAATCAACCCCGTAAAAATACGAAACCGATGCTGGGCTTAGGTTCGGGTCATCTGGTCCAGGCCTGTGGTATATATATAACTAAAATTTTTAAATAATATAATAGTGTGTATAAAATAATTTAGTAAACAATGAAACATAATCATGTGATTATATAATTCTTATTCATTTTCCTCACTTTTTGTTCAAGACTCACTCTACTCATTTTCCAATCTCATTTGGCTCAATTATGTTATTTAAAAATTGTATTTATTTAAGAATTTGGACAACGCTTGAGAGTTAAAATTATGTTTTAATATTGTATTTTATTATGTTAAGGCTATATTATGTTTATTTGAATAAGACATAAATATTTATGCTATTACCATGTGATTGGTTATTATATTTTTATTTTTGAAATTTGATTGGAGAAGATCCAATTTTCACTCGAGATTCACCCAGACCAAAATCAAAGAGATTTCATCGGGGTTAGGGTCGGGTTATAGTATCAAAAATAGACTTGATGTATATTTTGGGTCGGTTTTAGGTTAGGGGAGACTTGGTTTCATGAACATCCCTATTATTAGGTGTAAATTGGTATATCCATTATATATAATGTTATTTTTGTGTCCTTTTTGTTCCTTTTGTCGTTAGGGGTGAAGCATGTACTTTTGCGAGGAAGAAAAGGAAGACTTCATTAAAGACGAAAGGAGATAAGAAATTATGTATGGGTTGTAGTTAATAAATGCTACTGGAATAAAAATCATAAAATATAAAAGAAGTGGGATGGAAAAGGTTGCGTCGTAACTATTCATATCCTTTATTTTATAAATATTTAAAGGGAAAGGAGAAGAGTTAGTGAGGGAGTGATTGAGTGACTTTCGGCGCATTTTCTTCCCACATCTTTTTAAATTTCAATTTCAGTTTCCCTCCTTTCTTCCAATTTTAATCTCCATCTTTATTTAAGTCTCCTTATTTTTTTAAACTTCACGTGGGTAGGCGATAGGTAGTAGGAGTTGCTTCATTCACACTCAAATTTCACTCCTTTTCTTCTTTTTCTTTCTCTTCATGTCCTCTTCCTCTTCTTTTTCTATCTTTTATTTTCTGAATTTATGAAAAAAATCTAGGAATGGTAATTATCCCCATATCCATGAGTACCCGCGAAACTTACTTGCAACGGTGATGAGCTTGATGGAGACCCGCTAATTCTCCACGGGGACGGGGACCCGACCCCACGAATGAACAGGGACATACGCGGGGATTGAGATACCCGCCCCATGAGTATTCGTATTCCCCGCGGAGAGAACTAAACAGGGACCCGCAACGAGGATGGGGCGAGAACGGGGACAACTTTATAAACGGGGATGGGGAGCGGGGGAGGGTCCCCGCCACCATGGATCCCTATTGTCATCCCTAAAAAAATCATTCCCCCTCACGTGTTCCAATTTCAATCCCCATTTCAAACTCAATCCCTCACGGTGCTGTTGTCACTGGCCGTAGTGGCCTTCTTTTTCAACGGATTTCCAACGCACTCATGGCGGCGTTGAAACGCGCTCTAGCCTCCTTCCTAGAATGTTTCCTAGGTATTTTCTCTTTCTTCTTCTTCCAAAACTTATTGTGAACTTTCCAATGTCAAACTACAGGTCGGATCACAAGAATTTTTATATTTATATTTTAGTTTTTTATTTTTACGGTATGTTGTCTGTTAATTTGGGTTCTCAACTATTCATTGAAAGTTTCTTTTTTTTTTGTGTTATGACTGAAGATTCTAGAGAGAAATCTCTCTCATTTGGGCCAAGAGAAAGCTTTGATTGTCAAATTGGTAAAATTATGCATCTTGAATATTTTTTTTCTCTTTATTTTTTTCGAAATTGGTAGAAGTTATGCTAAGAGCAAAGAGAAAAGTTAAATTAATAGAATTTTAGCTAATTATGTGCAAAAATGTTGATATTTAAGTACTCTATTTAAATAATCATGTGCTTCTATTTTAATAGGATTTTGATATTGCAAGTAGTTTTGATCCCCTCATTTAGTAACAGTGATGGAGTATTCATATTTAAACAAAGATAACTTATTTGATCCCCTCATTTATCAATGATGTTGGAGTATTCATATTTACACAAAGATAATTTAAGCTTTTACTCTCTTATACAGCAAATATGTTATAACGATATGAAGATATCCTCTTCAATGAAAGTCCTACACTTCACCTAAAAATTTGCGACTTTTGTTATAGATAGATTAGTATAATGATGGAAGGCATGCTTGATGAACTCGTTTTATAGGATGAAAAATAGGTTAGAATTGAGATGTTCATCAATATATTTTCACATAATTGCTAGTGAATAACCACGATTTTAATCATTTGTTTGAATATACTCCTAAAGATAAATATATGCTAACTTAGCCTTAAAAGTGATGGAAAATTGTGAAATCTCATCCCACTTGGTGCATTGATATGTTTGTTAGTGTATTTCAGGCTTATAGGTATTGACTGTGCGACCACACTGTGTACCGCGCGACCGCGCGGTATTAAAATCAAGGCTAAGAATGGAATTTCAAGTTTCCGGGTCAGATCCAAGACTCTCGCAAGGTCCAATTCGACCTATATGAAGGAGAAACAGCTAAAACACAAGGAACCAATTTCCCATTAGATCAATTGTAGAATTTAGAATAGTTTAAGGGGTTTTTGGGAGAGTTTTCCATCTCACTCATTTTCTCTCTTCTAGTTCATACTTGTTCTTAATTTCCCATTCCATTTTCCAGCCCTTCACTAGCCAAACTCTTCATTTTAATTCTTGTATGGATGTTTGTTAATTAATACTCTTGTTTAATTAATGCAATCTTTCCTTGCTTCTTTCATTTGCTCATCTTTATCTCAATTATACATCTCTTGCTCTTGTGTTCTTGTTTTTATGTTGCTGGAAATTATTGTTTGCTATGATCTATTGTCATTTCTTTGGTTGATTATTGATGTTTGTTAGTCATCTTGTTGATCTATCACAATTGCTACTCTAGATTCTCATTTTCTCTCATTATTTACCATGTTTCCATATTGTGCATGCCAAGTGTTTGATATTTTGTTTCTTATGAGTATGGAGTAGTGTTCTTGTGTCTTGGTCATGGGTTGAAATGTGGATGATCTTAGCCACTAATCCCTAAGGACAAGAATGTGTTAAGGCCCGGGTTAAAACCGTTGCGTTAACGCTAGGCTTTTGCTAGTGATGATTGAGTCCTTAATGAGGTGAATTTGATGAATTATTCAAGTTCCAAGGACCTAGGACCTTCGCACTAGTGAGTTGCCTAGGACATTCGAAATGGGGTTAATTCCATTCACTCGACCATTTGACAGAGTGGGCTAAGTGTCTTACGTGACAACCATTCATAATTGGGATTAGTGGTGATCATAGGGACACATTATACTTCAACTTAATACCAAACACCTTTGTTACTTGCAACACAAGTTATTTCCCATTTTTGCTCTTGTTCCTATCTCTCACCATTGCAACCCCAATATTTTCACAGCCAATTGCGAACCTCTGTTTTCAACTCCTAGGGAGAACGACCCGAGTTCCATACTCGGTATTTTTTAAACTGGTTGCAAACTCTGTGACATTTTCTTGTTGAAGAACGATTTCTATATCACTTTCATAATTGATTCGGATTTCGCTACAACGAATCTCTTGTTTTAAATGACAAGAAATTCCGAATCGATCTTGATTGTGACGCCGGAATCGGCCTCTCTTCAATGCTTGATAACATCTGTTGTGGCTGGCCTCTGTTTTCTTGGATTTGTACATATATGTATGTTTTAATGTATCCTCCAATCAATTTCAGTTCCAATTTATTATTGTTATATTTCTAATAAGATTTTAGATTAACAATCACTACCAGAAATATGGCATTTTCCCATGGAACTTTTGCCACTTATCCATGTCAGTAGCAAAATCAATTGGATGCACTTCAGATTTACTACGCATAAAAAATTGGGTAGCAAAAGTGCGCCTGGACTTTATTCTTTTGCCATGGTAACATCATTTTCGTAGGCACCATATTTCTACCCATTCTCTTTATTTTTTTTTAATTGTTTACCAATAGTTAGTTATCACTTCCCAAAACCTAAATTCCTATTTTTTTCAACTTATCTGTGCTACACGCTGTCGTTGCCATCATTTTCTTCATTATTGTTACCATCACGTAGAAGGTTGGTACCATTCGCATCCTTTTTGTTGTGCTGCAGGATGCCCTTCCCATCTTTTTCCTTCTTCTCCTTCGGCGTGAAGTCCATGGATTCTATTTTAGATTTTGTTAAGTGCCTCTCTACTTTTGTACCTGTCACATCCTTCCATTAGTTATTCATTATTATTTTTTTGTCTAATTTTCTTTCAATATTTATATCATTCACTCTCAAACATTGGTGCAGGTTTTTTATATTTCTATTTATCATATATGTTGGGATTTTTTGTATGATACATGTTTTGAATTCCATAAACTAATGTATTAGGTAAAGCATATAAAGTATGGAAAGTCTCTGGTGTAAATTGCATGAAACATCCACACATATGGATCTTATGTGTGTAACCAATATAAAGGACACCCGGATGGAGACAAAGAATCTAAGCTCCAAAAGTTGCAAGCTTTTCTTGTCACCAACAACACTTTTCAGAACCGGTCATTTTATACAAGTGGCTTCTAGGGATAATTAATGAATAATTAATAGTATTTAACATTAATGGCTTGGTTAACATTTTTTTGGAAGATGGCTTTACAGGCTATGGTCAATTTTTCAATAATTGTGACTCTAAAGGAAGAAGAGCCCAAAGAACTATAATACTAATCCATTAATCTTTCTTAAAACGCTGTAGCATGCAAACATTAATCATTAATAATTAATGTACTATATTGCTAAAACATTAAAATCAAATATCATAATTTAAAAATAAAAAATTAAAATTTGAAAATTCAATTAATACAGAAATCAAAAGTAAAAAATTACAAATCAACCTCCTAACAACTTTCTATCAAACCTATAATCTATTCAAATAAATTTAACAAAATATCTAATTAAACACTAATAAATTTGATAATCAAATCTTAAAACATATTTCACAAAACTTTCTATTTAAACAACTATCCATATATTTTTCTACTACATACTTATTATATATTAATATAATATACATCAGTAATGCTATATATACACTTATTTTGGCTAAACAAGTCATTTATTTCTATGCTAAATAGAATGACATTTCGATGTCAAATAGTATAAGAAACAACACCAGAATAAACTTCTATTTGACATCGAAATAAACTTATGTTTAACATAGAATAAATAGCTTGATTGAACTTAGTTGGCCAAAATAGTTGTACACCTAAAATTATTGTATACATATAAAATCTAAAATATTTTATTAAATATTATTTTTATGTTTATTTATTTATTATTTTTTATTTATATTCACTCTTTCTAAAAATATTTTTTAATTGTAGAAGAATATTAAGATAAACATTAGATTGCAATTGTTTATATAGATGTTTAATAAATTAAAAATAATTTTATTAAATAATTCAATGTCTATATTAAAAAAAAATTCACTAATATTATCTTGCAAAGACAAATTATTTTTTGAACAATTGCAATTATTATACGATAATATTGTTTATAGATAATATTAACAAAATTATTTTTTAATAGTTTTGTAAATTGCAATTGTTTAAGAAAATAATTTTGTTTACAAAATAGTATTTACAAAATTATTTCTTTTAATATATATATATAAAGGCAACCATATATTTCAACTAAATTCATATGCCCTTCAGCCCATTTAAGTCGTTGTTAAAAAAAAAATTTGACCCATGCAAATCCTTTACCCAAAAGAATCTTAATCATCACATTTCATTAATTAATTTTAATTATGTTGCTACATCATGGTCACGTCACCTAATTTTGTCTGGTTGTTAGTGATTAGCTTTGAAACTCTGACAAATCACACTTGCTCCCACCCACGTGTTGAGTATCCTACCCACACACATATGATCCACATGTGTGGATGTTTCATGTAATCTATACTAGAGAATTTTTCCATAAAATAAACTGTGTAGTTATGTGTTATTCAATATAATATTGAAATTTCCAATTATATTATTAATTATTTTTTATTGGCCTTATTGGGATTTATGGATCCATGTATGTAATTTATATATAATATTGAAAGAAAAAAAAATAATAATGAAAACGAAGTTCAAATCCAAACCTCTTATAATTAACTTGTCAATTTGTCTTTTGATAGATACTTCAAAGAATATCAGCAGGTACTCCAAAGAGCAATGCAACGAATAATCAACTAATATATTTAAGAAAATCATGATACAAAGAGGACGAGACGGTGAGTGGAAGAGGGTGACACATAGTGAGAATACTGGCATTGCTAGCTGGAGAAAAAAGGGGAGAGTGACGGGGGTATGTATCAGGTGATAAGGAGGATGGAAAATGAAACAGAAAAAAAACATGACGTGAGATTGTCCAAGGAAAAAGGCCAACTGCTACTGATGATGGATGGATACAACAAGTGGACAATCTACCAAGCCACATCACGAAGTGGAGACTTCATAACATTTTCATGATATTTGGAAACATAGTGGACATATTCATTTCAAGGAAATGGAGATCATGAGCTAGGGGACCATTTTCTTTTGAGAGATACGACTCCAAAAGGGGTTGTGACTTGTGATAGCAATTGAAAGTTTGCATGAAACTAGATTAGAGGGAATGAGGATCACTGTTAATGAGGCGTACATAGTGACATAAGCAACCCAAAACAATCTATTCAGGCTGAAAAGTCTACGGAGAAGAGAAAGGAAAAAAGAAGAATGGAAGTTCAGCCATCACCAAATGCAAGAGCTCTTGAGCAGAAGCATTCTGGCTGAAGGTGTATAGCCTATCAAATTCGGTGAGGTTGTAAGAGCCTTCAGATCGATTCAAGCAAGTCTGGGGAGAATAGAATGCAGAGACATGGGCCCCTGTAAATGCATTCTATCATTTGACTCCATTGAACAGAGAGACAAGGCGTTGAGAGAACCAGCATTGATAGAACTGTTCAATGAATTGAGGCCGTACTAGGATTTAAATGGTCCCATTCTAGAAGAGTATGGGTAGAATAGATGGGATTGCCAATCCATATGTCGTCAGAAGACACTTTTTTAAAAATTGCTAAGGCCATGGATGACAAACTTATCATCCAGCATGACCTGACGGAGGAAACAGCTTCATTAAGCATTGCAAGGATTCTAGTCGAAACCTGCCGCTAGGAACCAATTCAAGACTGGATTGATGTGAATTGTGAGCAAGCCCAATTTGAGATTTATGCCAAAAAATTAATTCAATCTTAGAATTTTTCTTTATGTATAATTCTATTAAGGATGACATGTATTTATACAACTACGAACATGACTTAAGAGGTTTTCAAAAATTAAAATACTGCATGTTTAATTTTTCGACTTCTTAATTTATATGATTTAAATTCAAAAGTTCTTTTATTTTTAAACCCAAATACTGAAATAAGTCTATTAACATAAAATAATACGTATAACTTTGAGATATTGGTTTCATATTAATAAAAAATTAAATTTATGAAAAAAAAATTCCTTTTACAAAAAAAAAACTTGGACTAAAATAACATTAATCTAAATGATGAACACAAAAAAAATCAAATACAAAATTATCCTGCTCATATTAATAAAAAATTAAATTTATGGAAAAAAATTTCTTTTACAACCAAAAAACTTGGACTTAAAACAACATTAATCTAAATGATAAACAAAAAAAATCAAATGTAAAATTGTAACACCCTAATATCGATTAACCATGCCGTGGTTATAATCAATCAATATTAGTTATTACAACCTTAACTTTTCATAATACGTAGATATAGGAGCATTGAAATCCAACTAATGTAGCTAGAAGTTCATAATAAATTAGAGCCAAACACTATACAGTATAAAAACCTTTCTTTTATTAACATAATAATAATTACAAATGGTTCATAGACCTTAGATACTAGCCTGCAAAGGTTAGGCTTACATACATAACTGAACTGACTCTTGTGAACATACGCAGCTATATCTCCTTTATACACATACATAGTTTCAACACAGCGGAGAGACTCTAACATCTTGAACTAAAAGCGTTGCTTCGCTTGCTTTCCAAACGTGAACCTGCATCTAAAAAACATGTGAACAATACGGGGTGAGAATCCCAAATCATTGAATCCTCAGTACAATAAAGGCACCGATACTGCATAAGATAAGCTAGTAGGATCACACGAGGCAATCCTACTCGTACGCTCGTGTTTTCTCAAACAACCTCACAAATGAACATGTAATCTCTCTAACCATACTTCTACATTGGATACTCTAATACTAATTCTCTTTCCATCATAACATCGCTAATTCCCTATTTCATTCCTCATATCCTTAAGTTGATACTCTAATACTAATTCTCTTTCCATCATAGCATCGCTAATTCCCTATTTCCTTTCTCATCTCCTTAAGTTGCTTATTTCTTCTTCTACACCTTAACTTCATTCTAGAATAACATAGGATCCGCAAACACAGAGAAGTACACATCAGCAGATAATTCAATCACATAACGAATATCAATTAAATCTACCAAAAAATTCAATCCCAAGCAATGTCATCCAAATGCATATGATGCGTGCCTGTCCCTATGGCTAAATGAGCTCATTTGGTCGATTATCTTAGCCAACCCGACTGATCCAGTATATATCCCGGATCACTCCCAGCACGTACTTCTCCGAGGACGCTACATAACGCCTCAACGCTTGCTCAATATCATAATTAGGGGTTTCCATGTGATCATCATGTGCCGATATTTCATGACATGGGTGTTCCTTAAGCATCCTTTTACGAATGAGAGTCCGCTATTGCCGGAAGCAGGGAAGTTGATCCCGCAGATCCCCTCATTCAC
Organism: Stylosanthes scabra; assembly: GCA_036250425.1. Lineage (NCBI taxonomy): Eukaryota > Viridiplantae > Streptophyta > Magnoliopsida > Fabales > Fabaceae > Stylosanthes > Stylosanthes scabra. The sequence goes on from JASCZI010243026.1 coordinate 14,018, forward strand.
TTCCTGACTCACGTAATGTTCATCATACATCTCGAGAGGACCATATCCGGAATTCATTCAATACATACAAAGAGGTTTCTCTCAAGGCAACATACTATACGTGAGATGTAATTAGTCATAGGAGGAGTGGAAGGCTCCTCTTGCTCTCTAAATTCATTTGAAATGGGAAACCTTGCCATTAGAATCGACTCTGAAGAGTAAGAGTCGACTCTGTGAGGCTTTAAAAACACTTAGTTAGAAATCTGGGCTCATGTGAATCGACTCTGGTCTTCCCCGAGTCGATTCTCATGCCCCTTTGAAACTTGTTTTGAAGAGTGGAGTCGATTCGAATACATCTGAGTCGACTCCCTGCAACTTTGAAATCTTATTTTCAACTCTGTTTGAAAGTGAAGTGAATCGATTCTTGCACCTCCAGAGTCAATTCTGCACACTTAGAAACATTTTATTTTGCCCCTGTGTCACTTTGAATCGACTCTGAAGGTGTGAGAGTTGATTCTAGAGCCTAAAAACTCTTAAAAATGGCTACTGGGTTGAAATGAGTCGAGCATGGGCACTTTGAGTAGATTCGAACACTTCGAAAACACATTTTTGTGGCGTCTGGACACTTAAGAATCGACTCTGGAGAAAGGAAAGTCGACTCTTGAGTCCATTCTTGGCAAAAACAGACTTGACAACATTTTTAAACTTTCCGACCAATTTTAAAACATCATAACTTTTTCCTCAAAACTCTAAATCCCTTCATTCCAAAACCATTTGAAAGATCTTTAAACAAGCTTTAAAACCATATAGAGAGTCGACTCTTGAGTCCACTCTGGGCAAAAACAGACTTGACAATATTTTTAAACTTTCCAACCAATTTCAAAACATCATAACTTTTTCCTCAAAACTCTTAATCCGTTCATTCCAAAATCATTTGAAAGATCTTTAAACAAGCTTTAAAACCATATACCCTCCAATCATTTTCACAAAGTAGAAATCAAATTATGGCTCACCGAAGTTCGCCCAAAAACTATTTCCGGTCAAAAACCAAAACCATACATTTTCATGTCCAAATCATTTCTAGAGCTCTTGATAGATTTCCACAACACTCCCAACACTTAATCATCATTTAAATCATACATTTTCAAAATCCATTTCATCAATTACCCATCTCATGTATAGGCATTTTAACTTGTTCTTAAATCGCTTTTACACAAACATATTCAACATACATATTCATAGCATTTTCAATCATTCAACATCAATCAATTGTAACACTCAACTTCAAGCATCATTCATTAAAAATCATTCAATTCATGTCATATTCCTAGTCTCACTTCATTTTTAACTCATTTTAAAGCTTATTCTAGGTCTACTAGCCTAGTTTATCATACTAGATTATCTTTTACTTTAACGAGTCCTAAATCGTACCTAGATTCCAAGCTCAATTTGCACACTTAGGCGGTTTCACCGCTACATTGAGCATCCAAGCACCATTATCATACCCATATCCTTGTTGAGTTTCACCAAGCACCATCTAGCTCATCTAACCCTTCCTTAGCATCTTGCACCACTTAAAACACATAAAATCACCCAAAAATCCAACTCTATGAATCTAGGCTTCGTTATGGTAGCTCAAAAGGAAGCTAGAGCACCACTTATACTATGAGAATTTGAAAATCCACCAAGGTTAGTGAACTAGATTGTCGCAGAACTGGAAGAGAAGAATGAGGGGGAAAGCTTGATACTCATACCTCAATGTTAGGATAGAAACATAAAGGAGGTGGCGAGATTCACGTAGCCGCAAACAGTAAGTCAATTGGAGCTCCGGTACGCAAGTTATGACCGCCGGAAGTGGGTGGTGAATAGTGATCACCACCACCTCCATGCAACTCTTTCTCAACTCTCTTTCTTTCCTTCTTTCTTTTCCTTCGAAGAAGGAGATGGAATGAAGAGTGTAAACCATGTTAAAATATGCATGCAAGGTTTATATACTTAGATTTTGATGAATGACAACCATTATGGAATTGAGGACAAGCATCGAAGGATTCAAGATATAATTTCGAAAGTAAACAACAACAACAAGATAAACGAAGTCCACAATCATGAAGATGTTTTAGAGTCTTAGGACTTAGGTAATTATCTTGTCAAGAACCAAAGTTTATTATCTCTCTCA
>JASCZI010243031.1:0-12575 GCA_036250425.1 Stylosanthes scabra
TTGAGTCATTTAAATTTCAAGTAATTTAAGCTTCCGCGAAAATTTATCATTGTTGTTTTCATACTCAATTCACCCCCCCTCTTGAGTATACGTGCTACGTGACTTACATAATTTAGGTAGTTCTACTATATATTCATAGATGTAATTAGCTAGTTTGCACTAGGGATGTTAAGAAACTAGGATTAGATGACCAATAAGAATTGCATTGATGCTTGCATATGTTTGGTGGTTGTTAATGATGATTAAATTGATGAGATTGAGGATCGAACACTTGGGAATTCAATTAAAACCTTTTTTTAAAACTTGCGCGCCAAGTGTTCGATAAAAGTACTCAATGAAGATTTTGATTTTATTTTGACCCAATCTTTAACCAAAAGCTTAGTCATGCTACAAGCTTAATTTTAAACTAATTTTAGAGGTCAAAATCCAATTAGAATCATCATTGAGCATATGAACCATGCTAGCACCATAAGTACTCATGATTATTTTTGTGATTTCTAATTGAGATATAGGCTAGAATGAACAATGTATGATGCTTGTTATTCTTAATGATTTTTTATGATTGTTACTTGATTAATCACTATGCACCTTTTATGAAAGATTTCATCAAATGTGCATCATTCATTCTTACTTAATTTGGTAATAATCTAGTACTTGGAATTATTGAATAACTTGAACCAAATTGACAAGAAAAACATGATTTGTAAAATGTGTTGAAATTAATGAATCATTGTGAACTGTTTTGCCAATTCTTGCAAGCGCATCGGGAATTCTCATAAGAATTCACAATGTACACCATTAAATCATGTTAATTGCCAATTAAGAATTGATTACTAAGTGTGTGTAATTTATGCTTGATTCCTTGAGTCACTTAGCATTCAATTGGTGAATCGTAATTTGATCTGATACTTGCTTGGTTGTTTTTGTAATTTTCAGATGGCCCGCAAAGGAAAAGAAGTCGCTTCCGCATCCACTCCTTCAAGAACCCGCACGACTAGGAATTCCAATCGGGGGAGGGAGAATGAAAATCCGGATGAGCTGTATGAATCTTTGGCCAATGCGGAGAGGGCTAAGACATTGGAAAATTGGGGAATCACCCATGAGCGACCATGTCATCAGCTTTCCAAAAGGAGAACCGGATTTCATGCATGACCGAATTGAAGGGCTAGGTTGGGGATTCATGTATAATGCCTTCATCCCGATCAACCTGAATATAGTGAGGAAATTGTACTCCAACTTTTCTGCTGCCAGTCAGACACATGTGTTTCTAAGGGGGCAGAGGATTCCCTTTTCTGAAGAGGCCATCCGTCGCCATTTGGGCATCCCCTATGAGCTTCTACCATTGGACGAAGATGATATCTTCAAAGAGATCATGAGACACCAAAAGGAGGGTAATCTTAATATGGTAGGTGTCCTACAAGTTATTAGGAAAGAAAGGGTAACTTGGGCCAATAATCATGATGACACATCCATTCCGAAGAGGCCGGATCATGCCATTCTGAATGCCAAGGCCACTGCTTGGCACAAGTTGATCATGGCCAACATTGATCTGAAGACACATGCCATCACTTTCCTCATGGAGCATGCTCTCCTTATTTATGTGCTGATGATCGACATGTACTGCCTATACGGGGACTGGAAAGGCGAACATGCTAGGGTTCTTTGTGGCAGGATTATACCCCCACCCCAAGCACCACCGGTTCCACCACCAAAGCAGCATCCACCCTCTCCTCAGGCATAGCCATTAGCTACTACTATCCCATCTGCTTCTGTCAGGCAGTCACCAGAGCCTTCTTTGAAGGACATTATGAGATACCTGCATATATAGGAGCACCTGCAGTGCAACACACAGGCAATGATCCGTGAGGCATTTTCGGACAAGGAGTTTACAGGTTTAGTACCGATTTCGTCTGCAGAGGGAGAAATCAATGGAGGAAGTACAAAGGTCCTAGAGGAGAGAGGCGCAGAGTTTTAAGAGTACCCCCAACTACCATTGATGCACAGAGGACCGTGCAAATCTTTTGAACAAATTGGTCAATTTTAATTCTACTTAAACAATTTCTTTGCTTTCCTAGTTAATTACTTGTTAGTTGTTAGATGGTTTGTTAGGTAATTGGTAGTTAAACTTTTTCTGAGATTGGATGTTTTTGAAAAACAACACTGATTTTTCCATTTTTGATTATAACATCCAATCAGTTTTTCTTATGCATGAAAATTGTAAAATTAGCAGGTTTTAATCATGTGCCAATTTGGGGACCCCTCATAAAAAAATTTTGAAAATTATTTGCAACTTCATTTTTACACTTGTTTTGAAAATTTCTAATCATAGAATAAAGTGAAGGAACACACAACCTAGAGAGATTTTGAGCTTAAAACAAGGTGGTTTCACATTTTCAAAACCATTCTTTTCTTCTTGTGTGTTACTTCCTCTTCTATGATTGTAATTCATAAATTATTTGATTCTTCATGTCCATCATTGTATGTATTTTGTGTATTCATATGATTGAGGCGTTTGTTTCAAAAAGCTCACTTACCAAATGGCCTAAACCCTTGAAAGTCACCCTTCAAACCAACTTTGAGCCTTGATGCCCTTTATTCTATTATTAGCTCATTACAAGCCTTGAAATAGAAAAAAACCATGATTGTCCTTTACTTTATCTTTGATTAATTTAGGATTTAGCGGTTAGTCATTTTTGAGAGAAGAAAAGAAAGGGAGTCAAAGAGCACAACATATTGTGAGTGGGTTAAAAATGGGTTTTTAATTGGAAAATCTTATGACATTTGGAAGTACATGTATGCATCAAAATTTAATAGGCATACGCATTTGCATAAGTTATCAAGAAAAGAAAAAGTAACAAGAAAAATATTCATGGCAAAGAAAAAGAAAAAAGAAAATAAAATAAATAGAAAGAAAAGAAAGAAAAAATTTTGTCACTTTAAAGTAGAAAAACAAGGCTAGCAAATAAACAAGTACATATGTCATAATCATTCATCTTAGGAAAAATGCATTACATGTATCTTAAAAAAAAACTGATTAGTTGTGAGTCATAAGGTTGGGGAAACATTGGGTAAGAGTGAAGAAAATAGAGAGTTAGGTGCATCCTTTGTTAATCAAAGAATTCAAGTTTCAAGCTCACCTAACCGTACCAAATATGAAATCATACCTTCATCTTGGCCCCATTACAACCTTGAAAATCCCTTTTGATGTTGCACACATACACACATTTGATGTTGATTGTTAGGTGAAAAATAATTTGTGAAAAGCAAGATTAGAAAGGAATCGAGAGTTTTTGACCATAGACACTTGAGTGATTTGAGTGTATACACATCTAGTAAGGGTTCTTAAGCTAACTTCTATGTTTTAGAACATTTCATGTAATGTAACACAAGTTTGATCTTTGTGAACTTAATTGCTTTTGGGGTTAGTATTTGCTGCAATACTCTTGCCCGCACTCTTGCACATGATTATTTAATCCCCCTTATTGTGATTTCATGAGTATTTCTTTGTGGAGTTTTCTCTCATTTGATAATAAAACTATGTTTTGAAAATTCTTGAGAAATTCCACTCACCTCTTGGTTTTGTTCACTTGAGCACAAGGACATGCTAATGTTTAAGTGTGGGGAGGTTTGATAAACCGATATTTGATGATTAAATATGTGGTATAATTAAGGAGTTTATCAACCAAAAACCACCATGTTTCTGAAACTTTGCTCATATATGCTCTTATAGATAAATACATGTTAACTTAGCCTTAAATCACTACAACACAACAGCCCTGTACCGATGGTAATTACTGACGGCCATGGGGACACGGGCTCTACCGATGGCCTGGCTGTCTGTAAAACTATCAAAGCCATCGGTAAAATTGGAACTAAGTTCGTGCCAATCGACGCCACGACGGCTTAATATTATTGACGGTTGACGCCGTCAAGAAACTAAGAAAGTTTTCTAATTTTACAGACGGTCAACTTGTCGGTATAATTATGGACGGCTTAGCCGTCGGTAATACTAATCCCAAAAAATTCAAATTTTCCATGTTGCCTAATATTACCCACGGCAAAGCCGTCAGTATTATGAATAAATGAAACACAACATTTTGTTCCCGTCGGTTATATTATTACAGACGGCCTAACCGTCGGTAACAATAAAAGCCCCTTCAAGTTCGCGACATCCCTTCCCTCCCCCTCATTTCACATAACCCTCTCTCTCTCCTCCCATTCTCTCTCACCATCGCCCCCAACCCACCTTCTCTCTTCATTTTCTCCCTCCTCGGAGCTCCATTCGTAGTTCCGTCGCCGCCATTGTGCTCGTGGCATGTTTCTCTTTGATTTAATCGGTTTAGTTTTTTGTTTTGTGTAGTTTTTCCGTTCGTTTTGTATACCCCTATTTTTGGTACATAATGTGTTTGCTCAACGTTGCAATGTTGTTTAATTTCAGTGATATAGGGTCACTACAGCCGCTGTCACTGCTGCTGTGGAGGGTGGGGATCGTCCATTATTGTGCAGTTTTTGACGTTGCCCATTTTTACCCTACACTAATTAGGTTGGTTATCTATTTAATTTAGTTAGCATTGGACGTATATAAATTTGAAATTTGATTAAATAATTTAATTGGCATAAATAAATAAATAGAAATTTGATTGTATGTTTAGGGTAGAGACATGAACAATTAAGATAGAATTATAGAATAGGAGAGGAGAATGAATCTGTGCGGGGGCGTAGAGATCCTTCCGGTTTGTTTGCTGTGGAGACTGAGTTTGTTTGCTCTATATTTGTTGTGGGGAATAAAGTGGATAAAACGGCTAGGTTAAATCAACGTAATTACCTATTATATGTTCATTGTTTATGCAATTTTATTTTATTTTTTTGAAACCTTGAATTCGTTGGAATGTCCTAATTAGGGGGAAACTCTGTCCAAAATATTTAAAAAAATTAGAATAAAATAAGAAGACATTAATTAAAGTGGCTTAAAAATTTTGCAAATGTAGGAGGTCCACTAGACCTTAGAGAGCAGGGGACCCTGCTCAACAGGGAGATTTCACAGCAGGCGGAGGCGTATGCTCAGAGCCTAGCTGTTGTGGAGGCCGTCTGTGCGGAGAAGGTTTAGATCTTGGAGTCCACCATGCAGACACAGTCGCAGGAGGTCTCCGAGTTGAGGAAGGCTTACTCCGACATGTACAGCTTCCTGACGCAGATACGGAGTAGCGGATCTTCCGCAGCGGCGATGCCAGACATGCCTCCCCCACTGCTTCCACAGCCACCACCGCCTCTTGCTTGATCCCAGAGTCCCCCACCACGTCCTGACCAGGGCACCGGCTCCCCCAGCTAGAGGATGACCCCGACTATGTCTGAGACTTTTTATTTTATTGTTTATTTGTATTTGTATTTCAGAATAATTGTGATATTACTTTTTTGTGTATATTTTCTTTTACTTCATACTTACGTTGAATTATTTAACTCTTTAGTTATTAAAGATACTTTATTTTATATCCAGGTTCGAGTAGATTAACGTAAAATAGGTTAATATGGATAATTAAAATAAATAAATTAGGTTCCAGACAATGCCAATTTTACTGACGGCTTAGCCGTCTATAACATTAGTTAAAAAAAACATTTGATTGGCCTGTACCGACGGCTTAGCCATCGGTAATATTAAGATAATAAAATTTGGTCAACAGATTATTATCGACGAGTTAGCCATCGGCATAATTACATTAATTTTTAAAAAATAATGGGAGTATTTTCGACGGTGCAGCCGTCGGTATAATTAAATTAATTTTACTGACGGTTTATTGGGCCCATCGATAATTATTACCAACAGAATTGTTACCCACGCTATTTTACTGACGGTCAAGCCGTCGGTATGGTCATCGGTAATATTCGCGTTTGTTGTAGTGAAATGATAGGAATTTATAAAATCTCATCCCATTTGATGCTTTGATGTGTTTGTTAGTGTATTTCAGGCCTTTAGGTAGCATTTGGTTACTGAGACTGGAACTGGGACTAGGAGACTGAGACTCAGTATTGTGTTTGTTGGACGGGGACTGGAACTAAAATTTCAGTCTCAGTCACCAAAATTCCAGTGTTTTCAGTACCTCCAGATAGTGGAGACTGAGAGACTGGGGACTGGGACTGAAACTTAATAACATTTTTTCCCAAAGATACCCCTATTTATCACTGCTCTCCTTCTCTGCCATCCTCCTTCTCTTTCTTCCCCACCACCATTCCCCTTCTCAACCAGCAGCCACCAACCTCCATCACTGCCCTTGTCGTTGTCACCAAACCACCGTCGCTGACTCCCGTTATGCGGTTGCTAGCGCCAACCCGTTCTTCCTGGCGTCGTTGTCGTTGTTCCTTCTCGCACTTCCAGCTTCATTCTTCCTGGTGACGATGGCGAGCATGGCTCCTCTTTCCCTTGGCAGTGAGATCGTCGCCTCCCTCTTGTCCTCCTTCCTCCTGCCCAAAATCAAAACAAAAACAAGAAAGGAAAGTGGGTCCGTTTTGGTTTCGGCTGAAAGTTCTGTTTTTTTTAACAAAAAGAATCCTTCTCTCTTATTTATTCGTTTAATTAAACTGAAGTAGTACACTGAGTAAGTGATTTGTTGTTGCTATTATTATTTGTTGGTGAAGAAAGGAAGGCCTTTCAATGGAAAATGTTGAACTATTGATAGGTGGTAGTACATTGAGTAAGTGATTTGTTGTTGCTGTTATTATTTGTTGGGTGACGAAAGGAAGGGATTTCAATGGAAAGTGTTGAACTGTTGATAGGTGGTGGAACACTATTTTTTTCCCTGATAGATTAAAAGCTCCCAACAAAATCAAAGTAACCAAGCATTACAATTAAAATGATGTTTGGTGGACCACATCCCTCTTCATGCTTTCTCGATCACACCATTCATGGTTTATGGTGGAGTATGATCAATTCTGGTTTTGTGTTAGAAAATGGGTCTTTGCTTGCCTGTTTCTTGTAACTATTTTTATTTTATTTTTTTAATAAGAAGGACATCATAGTCTTTTTGCTTATTTAGTATTTGCATTTATCTTAAACCAAACAGAATACTGAGGCACAATTCAGTTTTGTACATTTTAAACCAACCACAATACATAAATCTAATTTAGTCTTAGTCTCTCAGTATCAGTCTCACAGTCTCAGTCTTCCAGTCTTAGTACCCACTCCAAATGCAGCCTTAAGGATTGAGAAAGACATAGGAAATGCTAAGGAAGGCATTGGGAGCAAAGAATTCATGAAGTGAAGCCAAACGGAAGAAAATAGGGCATTGTACGACCGCACGAGTCCCTGGGTGCATCACAGAAGTGTCTCTGCCGAAACTATGTAACCGCATGGTTCACCACAAGCGCCCGCATGTATACTTGGAGGCGAAGCAAAGGCTGACTTTTTTGTTTATCGTGCGACCGCACAGGTGCGTTAGATAACAAACTTAAATAAAGGCTAGAAGTGGAATTTCATGTTTCTAGCCTAAGGCCAGGTCCCTTGGAAGGCCCAATTTGAGTTATATCAAGGGAGAACAACGAAAACACAAGGCATACTCTCACCATTAGGATCATTCATAGTTTTAGATAATTTTTGGGAGTTTTTGGGAGAGTTTTCCATCTCTCTCATTTGCTCTCTTTTAGCTCTTAGTGTTCTTCATTTTCCATTTCAATTCCAGCCCTCACTAGCCAAACTCTTACTTTAATTCAGTGTTTGAATGCTTGTTTGTTGATACTCTTGTTTAATTAATGCAATCTACACTTGTTTCTTTCATCTAATTCTCTATTTCTCAATTCTAGCTTTTATCTTCTTATGCTCTTGTTTTTATATTACTAGAAATGATTTCTTGTCATGATCTATTCTAATTTCCTTTTATGTTTATTGATAATTGTTGGTTCTCTTACTTATTCACTTCATTGATCATCTTAATTTGTTGATTTCCATTGCTATTTACCATTTTTACTTTCCATGCATGCCAAGTGTTTGATGTTTTGTTTCTTATAACTATGGAGTAGTGTTCTTGTATCTTGGTCATGGGTTGAAGTGTGGATAATCTTAGCCACTAATCTCTAAGGAAAAGAATGGCTTAAGGATAGGGTTAAAACTGTTCCGTTAATGCTAGAATTTTGCTAGTGATGAGTGGACCTTAACGAGGTTAACGTGATGGATTATTCGCGTTCCAAAGACCTTGATCGTTCGCATTAGTAAATATCCTAGGAACTTCGGAACGGGGTTAATTCCCCCACTCGACTATTAGAAAGAGTGGGTTTGATTCCTTACGTGACAACCATTCGTAATTGGGATTAGTGGTGATCATAGGGACACATTATAATTCAACTCAAGACCAAGCACCTTTTATCATTTGCAATACAAATTATCTCTTGTTCTGTTCTTGAATCACCATTCTCAGCCATTGCAACCCCAATAAATTTACAACCATTTACAAGTCACAATTTTCAATTCATAGGGAGAACGATGACACGACCCCCGAGACTGGTTCGGAATTCCTTAGAATTCAAAATCAGTAGTTCGTCGCAGATAGCTCCGAACCAGGTTACGGGAACCTTATCAAATTTAGAAAAGATATGTCATAGGATGCAACTAGTTAAAAATACTGAGTACTGGACTCGGGTCGTTCTCCGTAGAAATTGAAAACAGAGGTTTACTTTTGGTTAAGAAAAGAGTTTGGGGTTGCAATGGTTGATTTTGAGAACAGAGATCAGAGAAATAGAATATGATTGCAAGAATAACTAAAGAGTGCTCGGCCATGGGTTGAAGTACTGTGCGTCCCTATGATCACTGCCAATCCCAATTTGGATGGACTGTCACTTAAAGGAAACTAGCCACTACTATCAAATGGTCGAGTGGTGGAGTTAACCCCTATCCGAAGATCCTAGGTATACTCAATAACATAAGTCCAAGGTATTCAGTGAACTCGAATAACCCATTAAACCCACGTTGTTAAGGACTTCTCGTTATTGGTAGGGATGTAGTGTTAATAGCATCGGAGCTAACCCTGCTCCTCCCATCTGTTGCCTCTAGGGACCAGCAGCTAAGGTCATCTGCATATTTCAACCCATGGCCAAGACACAAGGTCACTACTCACTATTGACAGTAATCATAATGGCAGAAATAAAATAGGCATAATAATAAAGAGACATAATGAATAATAACATAATGATAACAGAATAACTATGATTGAAAAGTAAATGAGCAGAGTAACGACAATAATATTAATTAAACAGACATAAAAACAGTAAATTGTTTGGCTAGTGTGGCTACAAGAAAATGGAAATCCTAAGAAAAACTAAACTAAGAGAGAAAATGGAAGAATATGAATTCCCCAAAAACTCTCCAAAAATTATTCAACACTTATGATCCCCAAAAATGGGTCTCAAAAGGGTGTGTGGTGAATGGGGTAGTATCCCTCCTATTTATAGGCCTCCATTTAGCTTAAAATTCCCTTTTTGACCTTCATTTTGCTTGCTACTCACGCACCTGTGCGTACGCACCAAGTTTCTGTGGGTACGCACAGGTGAGAAAACATGACTTGCACGTCATTCCAGTTTGTCAGTGTACGCATCGGTGTCCTGTGCGTATGCGTATGCGTATGCATATGGGACATATATACACTGTCTCGAAGATCTAGATGATATCTTTCCAATGGCATTGGAACCATGTCATTTGGACCTCTGTATCTCAAGTTATGATCAAATTAGTGTGAAGAGGTCAAGATTGACAGCATCAGGATAATTCTGAGCACCGATCTTTGGACACGAATTTCTCATAGAATCACTTAGAACCGAAAGAAGTGCTCAACATGAAAGTTGTAGATATTGAATTCTTCTTTCCAAAGAGTTCAAGCTTGCTCCAGTCCGATGACTATAGCTCCCTTTCTTCGCTTCTTATTCTTGCTCTTTTTGCTTTCCATGGCCACTTCCAATCCAATTCTAATCTGTCTAGGCCTTAAATACTTGAACAAATAAATCAATGTATCTAATGGAATGGGAATTAAGTAAATCTATAGTAAAATATGGCCAAAAATGCATGTATTCACAATATAAGCCCTAAGGAGTAACAATTCATGAATGCACTCAATTTGCATGTATTTAAGTGGGTTTGGTTTGATATTTCGCCTGATTATAACACAAGATAAACCATTGAAAATGAGTTTATCAAATTTCCCCACACTTAAAAATTGGCATGTCCTCATGCCCAAATAAATCAAGCAAAAAGTTTAGTTAATAAGCCTAATATTTTCAAAATCAAATCATTGAAGATTATTAAGGAGGAACTACACAAGAATCATACTATGAATGAGATTACAAAATAGAGGAATTAAACAAACGTGTGCGAGAGAACGGGCAGGAGTATTGCAGCAAATACTAACCCAAAAAATCATTTAAGCACAGAATATGATACTTGACTTATATTGCAAGAAAGGTCACAAAACATAGATTTGAGCTCAAGAACCCTTACCAGATGTGTATACACTCTATTCGCTCAAATGTCTCGGGTTAAAGCTCTCAATTCCTCCCTAATCATGCTTTTCATAACTTGCTTTTCATCTAACAATCAACATCATATGTATATACGTATGCAACATTAAGAGGTCTTTCAAAGGTTGTAATGGGGCCAAGGTGAAGGTGTGGAAATTTATTTGGTTAAGTGGGCTAAAGAACTTGAAGCTTTTGATTGATTTAAGATGCACCTAACATCTTGTTCTTCACTCTTTCCCAATTATCTTACAACCCAGACTCACAATTTTCTATTTCATAAATACATGACATGCAATTTCCTTTGATGAACGATTATGACATATGCATTTGCTTGTTTTGGTAGCTTTCTTCACTACTTCAAATGACAAATTTTTTATTTTCTTATTCTTTTCTTTTCTATACATTTTTTTCTTTTGTCACTTTTCTTTCTTTGATGGTTTATGCAAATGCATATGCTTACTTTTGATGTATGCATGCATGTATCCCAAATGTCTCAAAATTTTCTAAGTTCCCTTTTTATTTCACACACTCACAATTTGATGTCTCTCCTTGACTCCCTTTCTTTTTCTTTTCTTAAAAGTAAGCAACCACTAAATCTTAAATTAATCAAAAACCAAGTAAAGGACATTTGTGGTTTTTCATTTTTAAGGCTTGTATTGAGTTAAATTAAGAACAAAGGGATTACAAGGCTAGAAGTTGGCTTCCAGGGATGATACAAAAAGGTTAGGCCATTTGGTTTGTGAGCTAAAAATAGAAATAAAGGCCTCAATCATATGAATACACACATATATATAATGATGGATGATGCATGGGCATCATTAAGGGTTATTCCTACTAATTTATGCATAATTTAGTACATAAATAGCTTAATATTCATTGTAACAAATCAATATTTTTATCAATTAGATACTTTGAGTATTTTGTCAATGATTTACAGGAAAATTGGATAAAGAACCTTGAGAGGAAAGAAAGCAGAGAAGAGAAAACAGAGGAGCAAAACAGAGGTTTGTAGCAGGACAACTCACGCCTAGGCGTGGGCTTTCACCACTCACCACGCCTAGGCGTGACACTCATCACACAAAGTTGCAGCAAGCACTCATGCCTAGGCGCCAGCACCAAAGTCTAGGCATGAGGATTTCCTAAGCGTGACCATCATTCTCAAAGACGCAGCAAGCTCCATGCCTAGGCCCTAGTGCAGAAGTCTAGGCGTGGCACCCATGTCGAGCACTCACGCCTAGGCGCCAGGCGCCAGCACCAAAGTCTAGGCGTGAGGCTCATCTATGCATCCATGCCTAGATGTGGGCTTTCACCACTCACTACGCCTAGGCGTGAACCCAAACAAGCACAGAAGACCTCACTCACGCCTAGGCGCCACCTCTGAAGTCTAGGCGTGAGCCCAAGATTTACCACATTCTGCATAATTAGTTTTTATGAATTTCATTTCAAGAGAATTTATAATTCATTTAGGAATTATAAATCTAGAAATAGGTAAATTCTCAATGATCAAAGGAGATATATACTTAGTTTTAGAGAAAATTATTCCATTTTGATCATTAGAGATTACTTTGTAACATTTCTTTGAATTCAAATATATCAGATTCATATTTTCCAAAAATCAAAATTCCATCTTTCTTTTTTCTCTCAAGTTCTTAAGTTCTTTGAATGTTCATCCATTCAAGATTCATATTTATCACTTTCTTTGAGTTACTCATAATCATGAGTGGCTAAAACACCATAGAGATTAAGGAGGAGGAGCTCTGTTCTTTATCAAGCTAATGGATTAGTCCAACAATCTTTTCTAAATCTGCAAGTTTCTATCCAAATTCAAAGGATTCTTCTTGTTCATCAATTCAAGAATCAAGTTCAACCGAGAGGTATAATTGGTTCTTACTTTTGGGTTAATTTCTATTCTAGATCATGAGATTAAACATATTATCAATGGTTTGTGAATTATCAAGATTGAAGTTTAATTGAATAGGTGACATAAAATTTGGTTTTGCATTGATCTTGGTATCATAAACTAGTTCAAGAATGATCTTTCACATTTGTTCTTTGCATTAGAGATGATGATTTGAATGAATGTG
>JASCZI010243032.1:912-16100 GCA_036250425.1 Stylosanthes scabra
CCTTATTGTTAGAATTGAGAGATACAAACAATATATTCGATTTAGATAAGCGCTCAAGGAAATTCTTGAAGTTGGGAATACTTCAAGTGAAGTGGCTTGTCGTGAGAAGTCGTGATGTGTTATAATCTTAGACTCAAGATTGTAAAAGGTTTTTCAAGCACCATTAAAACTTGATAATAGTGGAACTTCTCAATAGCGATTGAGAAAGAGTGGACGTAGGTGAAGATTACGCCGAACCACTATAAATCTTGTATATCAATCTCTATCCCTTATCTTTTACAATTCCGTTATTTATTTTCACAAGCATCTTTGCTAAGTAAAAGCTCCCTATAAGTACTTAAGAAGTGGCTTAAGTCCTCGGAAAAATACTAAGCAAAAATACTTGAGTTATTTAATTTCAAGTCTTTTATATCTATATTAAGTATTCTTGGAAACTACAAGCTCCTTATAAGTGGCTAGGAATTGACTTAGTCCCTTGGAAAAATACTAGTACAAGTACTTGTGTTGTTCATTATTTTTACCGCAAAAATTATTCATTGTTGTTGAGATACTCAATTCACCCCCCTCTTGAGTATCCGTGCTACGTGACTAACATGTATTTCATAGTTTCATGGGACAATCGAACCAAACCGATACCCATTGTAATTTATTTTTCATCTCTTTGGGTCAGTCGTAGCAAACGGTACCCATTGTACTCCATTTTTATTCTTCGGGACAATCGCACCAAAACGATTCTCATTACATTTTGTCATATCATGGGGCAACCGGATCGAACCGGCACTCATCAATAGTTTCATGGGACAATCGAAACGAATCGATACCCATTGTAGTTTATTTTTCATCTCTTTGGGTCAGCCGTAGCAAACGGTACCCATTGAACTCCATTTTTATTCCTTGGGACAGTCGTACCGAAACGATTCCCATTGCATCTGGTCGTATTATGGGGCAACTGGGCCGAACTAGTACCCATTGTAATTTTTCATCAATAGTTTCATGGGACAATCGAACCAAACCGATACCCATTGTAATTTATTTTTCATTTGTTTGGGTCAGTCGTAGCAAACGGTACCCATTGTACTCCATTTTTATTCTTCGAGACAATCGCACCAAAATGATTCTCATTGCATTTTGTCATATCATGGGGCAACCGGATCGAACCGGTACTCATTGCAAGTCGTTTATCAATTATTCATCTCTTTGGGGCAATCGGATCGAACCGGTACCCATAATTTAGTTTTTTTGTCTCTTTGGGTTAACCATGTCAAATGGTACTCATTGAAAATCATTTTTTTTTAATTATTCATTTCTTTAGGGCAACTGTATCGAACAGTACCCATTGTATTTCTTTCTTATTCTTGGGGCGATCACATCAAGTCGATACCCATTGTATCTTTTATCTCTTTGAGGCAACTGTATTGAATAGTACCCATTGTATTTCATTTTTATTCCTGGGGCAGTCACATCATGTCGATACCCATTGTATTTCATTATTCAATTATACATCTTTCTTCTATAATGGGGCAATTTTACCGAGCCAATTCTCATTATATCTCATTTTAAACAACTCTCAATCACTCTTTCATAAGTCAGTCGCACCAGAGCGTGACATATCAGGTACATTTTGTACTCTCTTCAAAGACAAATTTAGATCAACTCCTTTGCCTTTTTATTTTGTAAATAAAAGGCAAAGGGAGCAGCTGTTGATACCTAAATTTGTCCTTCATTATCATTATTATTATTATTATTATTATTATTATTATTATTATTATTATTATTATTATTATTAAAAGCATAAAAAATAAAAAATTATATATTTCATATCAGCTTTTTTTTACATCAATATAAAAAAAATAAAAAATTACAAAAAAATAAAAATAATAAAAAAATAAAATAAAAAGAGCTGAGGCAAATCAAAGATGGAGACTGGATCTTTGCTTTAAAGATACTTGCAGCATGAAGATTTTGAAAAAATGGACTCAAATCTCACTCTGAAGAAATTAATAGCCTGAAGATGTTGAACGACGGTGCTATACTAGCTTATGTACAGGCTGTCATTGAAAATTTAAGACATGTGCGGGTTGTTGAATGTCTTGCTTCAAATTGCGTTGATAGAGGAATCTTTTTCCTATAAATAGCACATACAAATCAATACAGAAGAGGAGGAAGATCAGAAGAGGATCACAAAAGGAGAGAAGAGGATCAAAAATTAAAAAAAAAAAGAGATAAGAAAGAAAAGGATAGGAGAAAAATCAGAAGAAAAAAATACAAAAAGAAAAGAGCAATAAGAAGCAAGTCTAGTGATCATCAGTGCAATAAAAATTGAGATATTTCAATATAGCTAAGCATTCCAGGTATATATATATATAAATCGCTATTCTGTTATCTAATTTTCATATACTCATATATGTATTTATTTATCAATTCAGTGCATCCAACTCAAAATAAAAATAAATAAATAAAAAAAAAACAAATTTACTTTAATTATTATTGAGATACATCCGTAGAGTTATAAGATGTTTATGAGCTTTGATGGATGGTAACTGTATGCCTTTAAGCTTTAAAAAATTGAAATTTGCAACTTCTGTGAAGAAGAAGAGTATGCTTGTTTTCAACTGATGGAATGAAGTTATAATTGTCCACCATAATAATAACAATACTTTATATATGAAACTGAAAGAAAACTAGATACGTAAAACACAACACTCCATTAAATATTTTATTTTTATAAAAAAAATAATCATTTCATGTCATGATGATACCTTTCCTTTATTTATTTATTTTTTGGTTAGTACGTGTTTCACGGTATGCTTTAACTTTCTTTTCATTATTAAAAAAAAAAAACGGATATATCGATTGAACCAGATAACTGATCTGGTTCATTTGATACATGCAATAAATCAAATATTAAAAATTGATCTTAACAAAAAATACACTAACAAGAATTCGAACATAGAATCCCTTAGAACTAGTTCTTAAACAAAGCCCATGAACCATTGAGATGCTAGTTTTATTTGTGCATTCTTTGGAAAAATATTAATAATATCTCGTAAACGATTTATTAATTCTATATATAATAACAAACAATTCACATAATACTAATACATATAACTTTATTTAACAAATAAAAATTCTTTTTTTAATTCATCCGATGATGGAAATTAGAAGAAAATCGGAATACCGATAAAATTATTTCTTTCTAATATTCCTAAGATTTTTATATCAAATTTAATCATAAGCGTTAATTAAATTTAATTTCATAATAAATATATTACTTTTAGAAAATAATTTAAAAATCAGTATATTAATTAATTATTAAAATAATAAAAAATATATTTTTAAAAAATAAGACCAATAAAATTAAACCTACAAATAATAATAGATTACATGATAACCGTTAAAAAAACGGACGATATAGGGTGCTAGTAATACCTTCCCTATTCGTAATCAACCCCCGAACCTAAACTCTGGTATTGCAGACTTTTCTCATTTTGGCATCTAATCAGCCATTCAATTTTAATGGAAAAATTGATTAGTGGCGACTCCGAATCTCATAATGCAATCTCTTCCAATACGACAAATATCCTCCCATCTCTCGGATGCCTACGGGTTGCGCCGTCCCGAGCGGGGACGTTGCGACAATGTTCAACGAAGCATTTATTTTTTTTTGGGCTTTGCTCTTGCAATTTTTGTGTAACGTTGATGAAGAGTACGTCTCCAAGGTTGGGATGACATTTG
Source organism: Stylosanthes scabra (assembly GCA_036250425.1). Classification (NCBI taxonomy): domain Eukaryota; kingdom Viridiplantae; phylum Streptophyta; class Magnoliopsida; order Fabales; family Fabaceae; genus Stylosanthes; species Stylosanthes scabra. The sequence goes on from JASCZI010243032.1 coordinate 4,648, forward strand.
TATCATGTGCAGAAGCTAATGATTTCTACAAGGAGTATGCTAAACGAGCTGGATTTGCTTCTAAAATAAACAGAACCATAAATCATTTTGAATAGAATTTCAAAATGAAGTGAACAGAACTCTGAACAATTTTTAATAGAATTATAAAATGAAGTGAACAAAATTCTGAATCATTTTGAATAAAATTTAAAAATGAAGTGAACAGAATCCTGAATCATTTTGAACAAAATTTAAAAAATGAAGTGAACAAAATTTAAAAAATGAAGTGAATAGAACCCTGAAATGTTTTGAACAGAATTTAAAAATGAAGTGAACATAACCCTGAACCCTAGATATTCAAAAATGTTTAGTCTATTACTTTTTTGATGTTCGATTGAGGGTTCTTTTCCGTTTATGAAGTTGGTTTTAGTAAGATGCTGTCGGATTTTGTAATTGCTCTGTTTTTGTAATTTTTGTGCAATGTGGATGAAGAGTACATCCCTAAAGTTTGGAGTACTTTTGAATATTTTTAATGACGACGATAGTGTAACAAAAAAATAAAGCAGCAGCAAAAGAAGAAGGAAGAAGAAGAACAACAACAACAACAATAACCACGTTACAGAGGAGGATGAAGAAGAAGAAGAGCAAGAACAACAACTACCACAACATAACAGAGAAGGAGGAGGAGGAGAAGGAAAAAGAAGAGGCGGAGGCGAAGGCAAAGTTGGAGATGGAGGTGGAGGCGGTGATGGAGGAGAAGAATAAGAAGAAGAAGAAGAAATAGCAGCCCGTAGTAGTATTATGAGTGCGTGCCTGAGACGTGCGTGATTGGAGATGAGGATTTTTGTACACCTAGCAGAACTATTTGATAATATTGTAATAAATGGTAATTTAAATTTAGAGTAAAATTTATATTAAGTGTAATTTAAAATAATGAATATCAAGTGTAAATATGTTTCCAGTTCCTATCATCTGCAATCGGTATCACAAATTTTATATTATTTTTATTTTGGTTTAGATCCGGATATTAAAGCTCCTACAAAATTTTACACCTTACTAAATAAGCATTGTTGTAATTTTGATTAATTAAATAAAGAATAATTTTAGGTGACCAATAAAAATTATTTAAAATTAGTCAATAATTGAATTGTTTATTTCTTTAAATTTCAGAGGATATATTTTTAAAAAATATCTATAGAATTATATGTATATTTGATTTTTAGAAATTTTTGATTGTGTAGCATAAAATGTTTTGTTTTTAACTTTTTAGATATTCTCCTTTTAGATCTAATTTGGTGGCTGATTTGTTAGTTTAAAAAAATATTAATTACCTATAATTTTTTTTAAAAATAAATCTTAATTCTTCATTTATTTTTTAATGTCTACTGTTAATATTTAAAATTTAGAAATTAAAATTTAAGGTTAGGAATTGATATTTTAGATTTTTTATTTTTATTTATTTTTTATTTTAATCTTTAATAGCATGTTAGTTTTCAAAAAAGTATTGTAGTCCTTATTTTCTAGAAAGTGTTAGCATTCACCATTTGATTGGTTGGGCAGCATTTGATTCGGGGAATAGAGATTAGCGGAGAGATTGAGACAGGAGATTAGGTGATTAGCTAAGAATCTAAAATTTAGTTAAATTTATGAATTGTGTTTGGTTTAAAATTTATTAAAAATAAAAATTGAAATATAGAGATTAAATTAATTAAGTAAAAAAAGAATAAATATTATAATAATTATAGACAACCAAATATATTTAGCAACCAGTTTAACAACTTCACACGCTTCTCATGTTTTCAGTTTCTGCAGTTTCTTCTTCTTCCTCCTTCTCTTTTTCATCATTCTTCTTTTCATTCTTCTCCGTAAACTTCTACTGCTTTGAAGAAGGAGGAAGAGGAGGATGATAACAACATTGAAAGTAGAGAAGAATATGAAGAAAAAGAAATAAAACACAAAGGAAGAGGATGGGGAGGAACACCGAGAAGAAGAAGAAGAAAATTTATTTTTATTTTCGTGAAAATCCAATTCAATTTTTATATGAAAATTCATTCTTGTTTTGCAAAAAGTCCGTTTCTATTTTTTTTAAAAAAATCCAATTCAGTTTTCATGAATATCCACAACACAACGATGAACAAAATAAGAGGAGGAGGAGGGGAAAGAAGAAGACGACAACGACGATGGTGGCGGCAGCAACGATGACGACAATGATGGCGATTGTAGTGACGACGACGACGGAGGCGATGTCGACGACAATGACAATGCAGCAGGAAGAAGAAGAAGGAGGAGAAGGCGCTGCAAGAAGAAAAAGAATAAGAAGAACGCGCGTGTTTTCAAGTTCTTTATGTGAGAGAGTTTTTATTGCTTGATTGATAAAATTGTTTGGATGTGTAACATTACTGTAAATATTAATATTGAAATTTTAAAAGCTAAAGTCGGGTATTTGAAAAAAGAATTATTAAATATTTAATTTTTGTCTCAAAAAATTTCGATTCTTAGTATCCCACTTTCTAGAATATTGAAGGATTAAAATTTTAGAAAAAATTTAAATCACAGTTTCCCAATTCCCTGTCCAATTACCTTTTTTTTTTTTTTTTACATAATTGTCCTATTATTATTTTTCTTTTTCGGTAAGCTGTCCTATTACTTCAAAGTTCAAACCAAACACTAATTAAGATATTTCTTTTTTGGTATATCCTTTTTCAGGTCAAGTTAATGCTTCTTTTTGGAGGTCCAATTCATTAATTTTCCTTCGGTTGAGTTTGGACATTTCATAGTATGGGCCAGTCGGCCCTCTTATTTCCGCCTTTTTGTAACATATTACAATATCCAGAATTGACCCACGAAAAAAACTCCTACTACATAAATTAAATATCTATCAATACCATACCACTGTCCAAAAATTACAAAAAAATCTATACTACTACAAACTACTACTAATAGTAGTAATAAAAATAAAAATAAAAATACATACCCACAATAATGAAAAAAAAAATATTGACAATCAATAAAAAGCAGCCAATAACCAACCAATTCGTATTTTATTAGAAACAAAATATTCGAAACTTAGAAAAATAGAACATCCAATTTATAATATTGATTGAATTTTTATTGATTACCTAGCATTATTGCAAAAGAAAAATAAAAATAATAATTAATTTCAACAAATTATCTTATATTTTAAATTTGTATAAAACATACATGCATAAACTACTTGATTCTTCTAAAGATTGATTCAATCTACTCGTATGCATGTTGATGCTTCGTCAATCTTTCAATGCTTAAATTCCACTAGCTAGGCACTGGAATTCGAGTGTGGCAGGTTTTGTTACTAGGTGGGGTAAGATCGATCGGAGCAGTGTGCCCTACCTGCTTCGGTACATGTACAATAGAAACGAGATAATGTCATGCTTTCTAAAATTCTCCAATGTGTATTAGAACAATGACTTACTTTTTAAAATGATAAAATTAATTCGTCAATTTACAAAAAAAATAAATCTAAATGTCTATATTCATTCATATATTTTCATATCTATGAAAAAAAAATTGAAATAAATACATGCATGTACTTACTGTTTACAAAACTTAAATCTCCGATGCAAGAATGAATTGCATGTAATGAGTTGCACTAGAATTTGGAATTTTGTGAGTAATACATAATAATGATATTTATTTGTCTCTATTATATTTATTAAATCTCGACGATTTTTAGATTCGTCACTGCACCACTCCGTTTGTCTAAGTTGTCTTTAATACCAACGGTTAATTTTTTTTTGTGTGAACCAAGTATCACTATACCAAAAATTCAATGCCTAATCTTTCGAATACTGAAGATGCAAAGTGGACATTCTTCCAAGTAAGCAAGCTTCATTTTCATCTTTCAAGAGAATTGAATTCGAAAAAGATGATTAAGGAGCATAAATCTTCATCCATATGTACTAATAATATGAATTATTAAATACTAATAACATTTAAATATAATCAAAATTATAGCTTCAATATATTGATTAATTAGACTCTATTCAGTTGATGTCTCCCTATATAATAATAATAATAATAATAATAATAATAATAAAATTAATTATAGTGCAAATCTCATAAGAAAAAGAAGATGATAATGAAGAAATTCGATTATGTTTTTCAATGAAATTTACTTTTTTTTTTATAAAATTTGGTTATATTTTAGTGGCCTAGGCGTTAAGATGGGCATACCTAGGCGTGCTTTTGATTCTCATGAAAATTCGTTTTATTTTTTATAAAAATTCGATTTTATTTTTTAATGAAAATTCACTTCGTTTTTTTTTTTAAATTCGGTTTTATTTTTCATGAAAATCTGGTTATATTTTTTCATGAAAATCTACTTTGTTTATTTTTTTAGAAATTTAGTTCTGTTTTATATGCAAATTTGGTTCTATTTTATATGAAAATTCGATTATGTTCAAGAAGAAGAAGATCAACGATAACAACAACATATTGGGAAGAGAAGAAAATGATCAATAATAACAACAACATATTGGGAAGAAGAGGAGGAGGAGAAGTTGCAAAGAAATTGGGAAGAAGTGCGTGTTTTCAAATTTTGGGAGAATTAGAGATTACGCACGTAACGCATGCATCAGGTGAGAATGGAAAAAAAAAAGATTTGACTATGACTTGGTTGGTAAAATTGGTGGATGTGTAAGTGATATTGATATATAAAATATTAATTAATAATATATTCAATCTACTAATCCCCATTGCTAATTTTTGTTGTAGTACTATTTTTAAGAGAATTTAGCCTGTGAACAGCTGCCGGGACTTCGTGAGCCATGCATTAGTAGCAGCTATCTTCACACATGGAGCACACTCACATATGCATGTTGTTTATTTGTTAAGAGAAATATTAATTGTCTGTATCGTAAAAGATTAAGGAAAAGTGATTAAGATACGCTATTTATGCAGACAAAAAGGGGTCTAGTACCTAATTTACAAGCTAATAAAAAAGAAGAAAAATAAAAAGGATAGCCGATTTTATGATAATCTCTCACTAATTCTGCAGCGATTAAGTTAATTAATTAATTAAGAAGACGAGAAACATCCCAAAGTCAAGTTGAGGTCCAAGCCTCCATCATCACACGCCTCAGCAGCCTCCACCGCCGTGTCCGTTTCCGTTTCCACAGAGCAGCTGTCACCGTTAGCATTAACGAGACTTCTATGGTCACTCAGTCCAGAGCCCCATTCCTCATCGCTGACCTCAACAATCTCCTTCCCTCTCTTCCCTGCTTTTCCTCCTCCGTTCCGCTTGAAACCCTTGCTGCTGCTCCCCTTCATCACCTTGTGCAAGCCACTCTTCGTTTGCTTGTTCGCCACGTGTCTTATATCGCACGCCCTCAGCATCGCAGAGCTCGCAGACTCAGACCACACCGACATCTTTCCAATCGGGGCCCCATTCAGAACCGCCCCCACGGCCGCCTCGCACAGGTGCCACCGCCCCGACGACAGCAACCCCGTGCATCCAAGAATTGGATCCACGATCCTCCCGCACGCTTCGTGGAGCAACGACCTAAACGCCGCTGGTCGCAGATGCGGAGCCGCCGCATGGATGAGGTTGATGAGGCCGGCGCGGCCGTAGAATTTGGCCAGGAAGATGGTGGCGTTGGCCTGCGACTGCGGCGACCTTATCCACTGAAGGCATGGCCTGATCGGGCATTCCCGGCTGCATCCCTTTCGCAACACTCGGCAACCGTTGCAGCTTAATCTCATCGTGGATTATGTGTTCGATGATTTCCAAGTGTTTGTAGTGAAATTAAAGCGGTGATGATTATTGCAATGTTTTTTCGAGTGCATTGTATGAAGGGGAGGCTTCAGGTTTTTATAGAGCGGGACCAGGTGATGTGCAAAAAGTGGTAAAAAATTTAGAGAGAGAAAAAAAAGAAAAAACAGCGTGCAGTTGTTTCCAACAAAACGGGCAGTTTTGCTTTTCTGGTATTTCTCGGCGTATTTCTTGGAGATACCTATACTCTATACCAGGGTCTTTCTGATTATTATTATTATAAAAATCATTTTTTATTAATTTTTTTTTTTTAAAATTCTTTCTGGTTTTTCATTTTCCATTAATATTAGTGGTATATTGTTGTCCACGGTTTTGCTTTAGTGCTTACGCCAATTTTTTGATTGACAGCTCGCGGATAAGCATGGACCTTACTGCTATATAAACTAAACTAAATGACAAACAAATTATGGACGAGAATACTAAGTGGCTGTAGCTTTCAATTTAAACTTTTAAGGTATTTAATGTGTATTCCAACATGATAAAAGGTTATTTAATCAGTTTAGTATGTACTGTACTGTATAATCAAGGAGAGAAACATAAGGAGTCAAGGTAGGGTATTTTTGCATTTGCATGTGATCTCTCTCTAAAGACAGACATGTTTATAACAGACGACATATCATGAACTGTCTTCAAAATATGTAGTTAAAAATGTTAAAGAAACTCATCTTCTTTTAATATTGATTAAAAATGTATTAAATATATATACAAAAAGTTTTAAAAATGAATGTTTGTTTGGCTTTTTATGCATACATGATATTCTTACCTTATATGTTTAAGATATTCGTTAACTAGATTCTAATATTAAATGTTTATTGGGAAAATTTTCTTTTAAGATGTTTTTATGGAAAGATGTTTTAGAAAAACACTCCATAACGTTTTTGTTGATTATGGGGTTGCGAGACGCTTACAATTCGCCACGCAGACGACATGCAAGAAATGGTGTGTGGGTTACTTTATAAGTTACTAAATGGAAAAGAAATGGGCAATAAACCGTGATGGCAGTATGAGGTGGCACATGCACATGCACATGGGGATCGGCAACATAGGAAAGGGGAATATGATGATGAGATGAAATGAGAAGCGTCTTGGTAGACAGTGGTTTTCAGCAATGTGACTGTGGGCGCCATAAGTTGGTTCTGCCTCTGGTTTTCATTATATTTTGTTTGCATCTGCATGCGGTTTTCTGTGGCTCCCACTGCATGCAAATCTTACATCTTTCTTGTGATGCATTAATTTGAACTTAGGAACACCTTTTATGGTCATTGGATAATCCAGGTTAGCCGGAAAGAGATAGATATGTATTCACCCTCCATTGATATTCACACCCTCCATTGATGCCTACTTCTCCTTGGCTACTTTCTCAGTAACCCATCATTTACCACGACAAAATACTTGAATAATATATTGATTTCAAAACTTTTCTCAATTTAAAATTCAATTATTCTAATAGTAAGTATTTCAACTAAAAAGTAATATATATAGAAAGAAATACTAGTATAAAATACCAATTAACGACATTGGATTCGATAGAAAGATTTTATTTTTTCAATAAATTATTAATAGTCTTTAATTTTATATTAATTCAGTTATTATCATTATTAATTGATGTAAATTAAAAAATATTTATATTAACGTAAAATTAGTTTTTCATATATATAAAATATTGATTAAATAATTATTTTAATATAATAAATAAATAATTACATGTTACTTTATCAACATCCTTAATGCAAGAAAAAAAAATCAAATCAATATATGCAATAGTCTCTATCCTTTTCCCAAGTACGAAGCATTGCGGCGCTAACGAGATCTTTTCCATGTTAAGAAGGAATGCAGGAGCCATGAAGGATTTTCAGTGTCGGCTGGTTTTTCATGAGCAAACACACAAACAAACTATTCTTTTATATTGCTTCTAATTTTTTTTTCCATTAAAGTTAATAATGATTTATTATCATAGTTGACATACAAGCTAAATAATATACTGGAGATCAGACCCATACATTTTAATTTATATTTAACCAATCGTATATAAATTACACTAAAAGCTAACAATTTTTTTTAAAGATACTTATTGCCAAATTATAAATAATAAATTATATTAGTCTAATAGCACCAAACATAATATATTAATATAATCTTTTAATAGATGAGAATGAAATAAAAAATAAAAATAATAAAAGAAGAAAAAATATAAATTCTTTCACAAAAATTTAAAGTTAATTATAACTAAAATGAAAAAAGCAAAATTAATTATGTTGTCTCTTTGATTTTGGTGGCTAAATTATCTTTTATAATAAAAAAAAATTTAAAATTATTTTTTTTCTAATTGTTTATTAAATTAAGCAACATAATATAAACACGGTAGAAGTTTCCAGAAGAAAAAAAAAAGTCATATATAAGAGTGAAATATGGAATATTAGAATTTTTTTATATGAAATAAATTTATTTTTAAAGAAATAATTCAACTCAGAATAGAGTTTATTATAAAGTAGGCAAAGAAATAAATAAAAACAAACATTACGTACTCAAATTCGTACTATACTATCACATACTTTTTACTCTGATTTTCTGATATTGCTACAACTGCCACAATCATCTGCCAATTATTCCTATTTATAAAAAATTTGCCAATAACCTCTCTGACACTTGCTAGTGTATAGTATCTCGAGGACCAAAAATTTTATTTCTATCCAACGAGACATTTCAAATTATAACATAAAAGCTAATAACTCTCCACCGACATTCTTTGCTTAAGTTTTTCTCATTGGAGTGGCCAGTTAATTTTTTGGAAACTTCTTTAAACAGTATAAAAGGACCAACAAACTGCTTCCAAACTTTTGGACCAAAGCACGCCATACCAGCCACATATATTCTTCACAAGTAACAAATGGGTGTTAGAATCATTCAATTTTTTCTTCTGACACAAAGATATCACAGAGATATTATCTGTCAATAATACCAAGATCACTTTTATTAGTGCTTACCAGTTTTATTAGAATAAACCACACAAATCATTTAATTCATGGTATTAATTCTTTATAGATGGTCTTAGCATAGCTGTAAGCCTGTAACTCTTCATATCTTCTGAAAATTTATTGTAACATGTCGCCAAAAGAATAATTAACAAAGTAAATAATGTTTTTTTTTTCAAATTTCTAAACAAGTCATCAATACTCATGACTAATCTGACTAGTAGCAATTTCTCATGAACTGATTTAGCAAATTTATCTCACTTAATTTTTTTGATAAAAAATTATATTCCCAGAGTACAATTTTGAAAGAAAAAAACTTTAAATTAGTCATCTATAATTAAATATCCATTTATAGATTTCTTTTTATGAGAGGGTATTCTTTAGATAGTTTCATTTAGAGTATTATTTATAGACTATTTTTAGAAATTAGATATTACAATTATAACAATTCTATTTGTATACCAAAATCGGTCACTAAAATTAGCCACCAGTGTATAATATTATTAAAATATAAAATACACAATAAAAATAAGTTAAATTACATATATATTTTATATTTCAATGAGTATTATATTTGGTGGCTGATTTTGATACATCTAGCATAACTCTTATAATTATAATTTATATTTACAATTTAGAGAAAATAATGATACTTATAAGGACATGTATTTATCCTTACTAACCTCCTCTCCCTTTTATTTATAAATTTCTTTATCTTTATTGTGTTTCTGTCATGAATTTTTATTTAAATGTCAGGATAAAAAAGACAACTTTCGTAAATACCCACAAATATCACATTTGAAAAAAATAAAAAATCAACATTTTTAATAAAATTTAAAATATTATGATACAATTCAAATATAATTTAACACAATCCAACATATATATACATGCATTAAATATCTCCCCACATTAAAATAAAATAAAACAACAATAATTCCTAAAACCATAATAAGATAGAATAACTATCGATATTCAATAAAATAGTTAACAACAACAAGCATCAAAAGCCCCACACACATGAGGGCAAAAAAAAAAAAACGGAGCAAGAGCGAGATGGAGGTGCAGTGCATAGCACCGCTGCTCCTTCTCTTCTTCTTCTCTCTTCCACCTCCGCCTTCGTATAGGTCACAAATGACTCTTGCGTAGCACCAGGTTGCCACATGCCGCTGCACACATCCAATCAACGTCGGAGTCGGCGATAGAGCGGCGGAAAAAGGCAGCAACGACAACAGAAGTTGTTGTCATCGTCGTCTCTTCCGTTATCGCCGCAAGTAAGATCATACCTCCGAATATCAACAACCACAACTTCATCATTCCCCCTTCCTCCTTCATCATCAGATTTGGCTTCAAAGAAGCCTCGACAATGCCGATGAGGTAGAGCACGTGGCCAATTTGTGCTTTAGCGTCCTACTCCTGCGATGGCTATTACTAAATATATACACTAGAAACGACTCTATTTTCAACAATTTTGGATTTGGATCATCGGTTTTATTATTCTAGATGATTATTTTTTCAATTTTGAATTATCATTTTTATTTTTTGTATAATCTATCTTTTAATTTTTGATGATCAATATTATCTTTTTAGATGATCAATTTTCTATGTATATTTATATTTAGTAGCTAATTGTTGGTGTATTAGTTATCTAACACTATTCAATAAAATAACATAATTCTTAAATAATTCCTAAAGTAATGGAATAACATAATTATTATTAAAAATTTAAAATTCACGTTTACAAAAGTTTAGCGAATTTTCATAGGAGTCGACATATATCTCTATCCTGTCTGTTAACCATGTTACAATATGGATAAGTTCATTTGATTAGGTTTTGATGAATGACAAACATTGAAGTTGAGGATAAGTGTTAAAAGATGCAAACAACACCAAGACAAACATTGAAGTTGAGGATAAGAGTTAGAAGCAAGCAACAACGACAAGAAGACGAGTCCGCAAGCTTTGAAGATGGTTTAGTATCTTAGGTTTTAGGTAAACTTCTTGTCAAGAACCAAAGTTTATTATCTCTCTCACACACACACACAAGAAAATGTCTTTAAAGAAAAGGTTTTACGAAAACTATGGCCATAAAAGTTTTATAACTTGTTAGCTGTTTTAAAGCTTAGTGCATGCTGTCAAACTTGACCTTTGTGCACTAAAATGATAATAACTTGAGTTACAGAGGTCCAAACGATGTGGTTCTTGTTGCATTAGAAAGCTAACATCCGGGGCTTCAATTCCATATAAGATTGTCCATATTTTGAGCCATTTTAGAGCAAGGTATCGATACCCAAACATTGAGTATCGATACTCATGCATCACCGTCGTGAGTATCGATACCCACATGTGAAGTATCGATACCCACAAGCCAAAATTTCAAATTTTGGCTCAACGGTCATGTGAGTATCGATACCCGAAGGTGAGTATCGATACCCACATGCTAAAAACAAGAAAAACGGCTAGTTTGACAAAATGATTTGATTCCATTCACACCCCAACCGCTCTATGCTTTTGGGAGTCTATAAATACATGTTTTTGGGACTCATTTCAGTTGCCCATTCACTAAAAACTCATCTTGTTGCTATAATTGATTTTCATATCATTTCCAAAGTGTTTTTATGCACTAATTTGAGAGATACACATCATTTGGTTCATAGCGCTTTAATTGTAATCATCTACTCTATCTTGAGAGT
>JASCZI010243036.1:0-16055 GCA_036250425.1 Stylosanthes scabra
GTAAGTACTTAAGAATTGACTTAAGCCCTTGGAAAAATACTAGTACAAGCATTTGAGTCATTTAAATTCAAAGTAATTTAAGCTTCCGCGAAAAATATTAATTGTTCTTAAGATACTCAATTCACCCCCCCTCTTGAGTATCCGTGCTACGTGACTTTACACAAGTGTGGGGGGATCCGTAGTTACTTTTTCACGGGTCAAGAATTTCTTTTCTAAACACGTTCGTATCTTGCTATTATTATGTGACTTAGTACTATTTTTAGTTAATTTGAGTATTTTGACATTTTTTTCCTCTTCTAGAACATGCATTTTCATTTTGGAATTATATTGAATTTTAACTTGAGCATATGAATTTGCATGTTTTGTACATATTTTCTTCTATAATGGTTGTTTAAATGACTTTAATGCATGACTCTTCCTCTCTTTAAGTGCTTAGGTTTGAATATAATTGTTGCAAGAGGATAGGAATTGTTGGACTTTAATGCATTTCATTCATAGGATTTGGATGAGAATGTTAAAATGATTAGTTTTCAAGAAATATTTTTTAGGGTATCCCATTAATTTGAGTTGGATTAATATTGTCAAACTTGCTTGAATAAGAATTGTGAAACGTAGAGTAGAGCTAAAACACACAACATAGTGAGATTTGAGTCTTTAATGTGTAGTTGTATGCTATTTAACCACTATTTCATTCTTTTGTGTTATTCTTTCTAATTGCAATTTTTGACTTGTTTGATTCTTGATGTCCAAAATTTCTTGTATGTATGCATTTAAATGATTGATGCGATCTTTTCACATTAACTTACTTACCCAAAAAGCCTACCCAAACTAATTCACCGTTGTTAAACCAATTTTGAGCCTAAAGGATTCCCTTTTGTTTAACTTTTGCACATTACCAATCTAAGTGAAAAACCATGAATGTCCGAATTTGATCTTTGATTAACTTAGGTTACTAAGGAGTTGCATGGTTTAAGTGTGGGGGAATAAAACTTTGGTGAAGAAAAAAAAGGGGTGTATTGATTGAATATCTTGAGAATTGTGTATACATGTTCATGCACTAAATTATTAGAAGCATTTATTCATGAAGACAGAAAAAAGTGACAAAGGAAAGTGAAAAAAAAAATAAAAGAAGAAAGTTGAAAAAGAAATGTCAGTTGATGTTTTAAAAAAAGTAAGTGCATATGTCTTGTCATATCAAATGAATTTGCATGGTTATGTGTTTGTAAATTGATGGGTGAGTTATTTTCCATTGGGTATTAGGGTTGTTGAGGGGAGTAAAAAATGTTGAGAGTTGGGTGGGAGTTTAGGTTAATCAAATATTCAAATTTCTAATCCACTTGACCAAAATACATTCTCACCTTTACCCCCTAGCCCCATTACAACCTTTAAAAAGTTCTCATGATATTTGTACGCATACATCTAATTATTGTTGATTGTTAGAAGTAAAACAAGTCTTAGAAAGCAAGGGTGCAAGAGAATAGAGTGATCGAACCCTAAACACTAGAGTGATAAGATTGTAAACACATCCATGAGGGTTTGATTGCTCAATTCTATGTTCCTTTCTTTTGAAAATGTTATCTTGCAAGTTTAGATTTCTTAAAGAACTTGAATTAATTAACGGGATAAAATTGGTTGTCACAATAATTTCTTTTGGCTCTTTATATATTTAAATATAATCTTGAAAATTAATTTATTTTGCCCAAGTAGGTAGAAATAAATAGGAGTAGGTAGGAGTAAGTAGGAGTAGGTGTAGCCATTAATGAGTGTTAGGTATTACATCTATTGAATGTTGGCATCCCTCATTTTCTTTTCATTAATGCGTAGCATGAGGACTTGCTATTGTTCAAGTGGGGCGAGTTGATAAATCCATATATTTTGATAATTTTTTAGCTAAAAAAGAATGGATTTTATCAACTTAACTTGCCCTTAATCCTTGTGAATACATGTCTTTATCATATTTCTCTAATTGAGCTTTAATTGTGAAAAGCTTGCATTTTATGCCTTTAAATTGTCAATTTAATTCCACTTTTATTCCATTCGATGCCTTGATATGTTTGTTTAAGATGTTTAAGGTTTAGGAGACAAGAATGACTTGAAAAGATGGAGAAAAGCAAGCAAAAGTGAAGAAACTGATGAAGAAAATTGGAAGCTAAAATTAGCCCATGGGCACGCATGTACATACACAAGGCTGCAAGCTCTCTGTTGCGTGCGTATGTACGCGTGGGTGTATACGCACGCACCCTGTTACATGCGTCATTTAATGAGCACGCGAATCAATTTTTGGGGCCCATTTTTCATTAATTTTCAGCATCAGTTAGTGAGATTGAAGGCCAAAAATGTGGAGGATACAACATACAACAACACTAAAGAGGGCAACACACATACAACATTACACACATCATCAAACACTTATACTCTCATGTTTTTAGTTCATAGTTTTTCTAGCTCCCCTAGGGTTTGAAGGAAGTTCTCACTTCTCTTTCAAATCTAGGGTTTAATCTTCAATTTCTCTTTAGTTCTTGTTTTAATTGCCAATTAGGAACTCAAACTACTCTAGTTGTTCTACTACTTCTTTATGTTTCACTTGTTATTTTCCTATTGTATGAACATATGAACTAGTATTGTAAAATTTGGATTATGACTTGATTATGTTAATGAATGTTTGTTTTTATGTTATATTTATGTTAGTTTGAGTTGTTGTTGATAATATTTTGCATTGGGTATTGCTAAATTATTAGCATTATTGCAATTTATGATGTTTAGTATTTGTGCACACCTAAAATGTTTGAACTAGTTATGGAGTAGATTTTTATTCTTGGTTTTGGATTGAGATGTTTAGTCACTCTGAGTCATAATTGTGTTGATTGATTGGTGATTGAGGGCTATTTAATTATTCTTATTTTCACTAACGTTAATATTTACTAAACTCAATTAGTAAGTGGGTTAGGACTTGTGATTGGGATTAAAACCAATTGGCATTCCTCAATTCTTAGAGGTTAACTAATTGGCTTGCACTTGGATATTGCCTTGAATTTTAGTTAGTGACAAGAATTGTGACTCAACTCTCAACCCTAACCAAGATCTTTATTAGAATTTGAATTTAAATATCTTTTAATTGTCTTGTTCATTTATTTCCTTGCAAACCTTAGGTTAGAATATTAAATCAAACAACCCTTTCACTCTTAGTCAATAGCACCCCTTGCTCAAATCCTAGGGAGAACGACTCGGGATTAATACTCTCGATTTGGTTTTATTTGAAACATCTTTTTAACTAAATTTGATCACTGTCAATTACCGGTTGGGCTAACTACAACTTAATTGTGTTTTTAACTTGAGAATTTACCAATCGATCTCAGATAGTACATCAATTATACTTGAGAATCTATAAAAATTGACTAAATTATACCCAATGTTACTGAAGAGAACTAATTAAGATGTCCATGCATCAATTAGAATAGCACTCATGTTGATTTCTAAGTGTAATTTCTTTGGAATTGGTATTTGTAATTCATCAAAATTATCATTACAAGAAATACGGATATTCCCACGTTTTAAAAACGTGGCCAAAAAATGCGAAAAGTGTGGCGGTAGAATATTGCCACGCTTTTTGATCTAACGCTACGCTTTTTGAAGGGTGACAAGTGCAGCCGTGGCGAGATCTCAACGGCCATGTTTTTCTCTTCTATAGCCACGCTTGGCAACAGATCAAGCGAATATTTTAGATAGTTTATCACCACGCTTAATAAACGTGGCAGTTTCAATAACACTGTAGCCACGCTTCTTTATCTATCCAAAGGCCACGCTTTTCCACATCTACAGCAATGCTTCGAAAGCGTGGCCAGATTGCGTACTAGCCACGCTTTTCCACGAGTGACTATAGGGTTGTTTCCTCCAAGCGTAAAAGGGTTCTTTTTGCTATGCTTTTTACGCGTGGCATAGTTTTGGCAAGTCTCTCAACAGCCACGCTTTTTAAGGGTGGCTATAGGTGAGACTAAGTTCCAAAATTTTTATTTTTCATTTTTCATCATCCAAATTAAAAGCTAGTATTTAAATAATTGTTTTGAACATTTTGATTTCCAAAAAAAGTAGCATTGAGCCAATATGTAACATTAAATCAAGAAAAAGTCCAACATTGAACCATGTTGATATGTATTTCACAATCTTAAACAAAATATCCAGAAGAAAGATCAAACTAATAGCCACCTAACCAAAATGCAGCATCTCAACATAATTTGACTAAGGATATATCGATCTCATTACCCTAAACAATTGCATCTATACTTAATTTACAAAAAAAAAAAAAAGAAACTTCACTATTTAACTTCAAAGTTCACTAATTCACTAATAAGCTCTTCCATCTGTATGTGACTCAAGGTTGTCACTTGCGAGAGGATTAGGGAACGTGCCGATGAGAGAGCGCTGGTGGTCAGAAGGCGAAGGGGAGGGATTGGCGAAGAGGGTCACCGTGAGCTGAGGTAGAGCGAGATAGAGGGAGAGAGAGTGGGAGAGAGACAATGACTCAGTGAGGGACACACTGGCAACCGAAAGCCAGGGAAGCGGCCGGCGAGAGAGCACCGGTGAGTTAAGGTTGTGAGTGGGTGAGGGAACGAGAATCAAAGAGAGAGAGGGAGAGGAACGAGAGTGGGTTACGGGAGTGAGAGTGGGGAAGAAGGATTTACTTTCTTTTTTCCTTAAGTGTTTCGGGTGTAGTATGTGGTGTGTGTTTTGTTTTTTAGAAAATCATTGGTGGGAAAGCCCAAAAGTTTGGTGGGAATGTTTTTTGCCACGTTTATGTTGGGTGCCCAAGTTATTGTACTTAATAGGTATGTTTAAAATCAGTGGCCCAAACTCGTAAATGTGGCCACGCTTCAAAATCGAGCCCAAAAACATGTATCGCCACCTTCTGCAAACGTGGTCATAAAAAGCATGGCTACAACTCTTATCAATTCTCACCCTTAGAAAAGCGTGGCTGATGACATCTAATACCATGTTTTTAAGCATGGCTGAAAGATAGGGGTGTTCATAGACCTATTTTCTTATAGTGTATAGTGGAATTCCACCGTGGTTGTGGTGGAAACTAGTGAGAATTTCATACTTTTTCATAATTAGTTATTGAATTTAGTTTTGATATATCACTGTGAATGTAAAACCAATTTTATGTGAGCATCTTATTAGATAATAATGTCATGCAGTAAAAATTACTATGTTCTTTTTCATGAATATTATGCATGTAATTGGATGATTATGTAAAATATAATGTCTATGGATTACAATAAAACTATTAAATATTATACGCAGGGGCAGATCCAGAAAAGGTATCCTAGAGGGGCCTAAAATATCTATGATATAAAATAAAATCTACAAATAAATTATATAATTTAAAACATATTTAAAATATAGTGATAAAAAATATATTTTAAATAATAAAAAATACGATGACGAAAATTTTTTGTACAATTAATTAGTACGTAATAACTTTTCATATCATAAAATTTAAACCTTAAATATTTGAGAATTTTTATCTAATTAAAAAGTTATTTGATTGTAATTTTTATACTAACTTATTTGATTTGGGTATTATCACTTGATTTCTTTTATGTAGATAAATTTTAGACTCGATTTTTTTATTCACTTTTTTAATTATTAGAAATAAATAATATTTGAGCTAGGCTTTTAGTTATACTATGTTAGACATTAAATATTTTTAACAATTTAATTGTTTTAGTATAAAATTATTTCTCAAATACAAAATAAAATGATATCATATAAAATAATTTCTATATAATAATTATGATATTATTTTTTTTGGGGCCGAGGCTTATGCTGCCCCCTCTGCATCCGTCCTTGATTATACGTTGCAGTTTAATTGATTCTTTGCTAATTATTTAGCAATTCTATTAACTACCTATAATTTTATAGATTGCTACAACAGATAAATACCCAGTTATTTTTATTACAAAAACATAAGGGGGTCCACACACATAGCACAATCAACAAGAAACCATTGATAAAACATACACATACATATCCAAGTTTAATACATTCAAACGAAGGACACTTAAACAAACGTTGGAAACATCCTTATTCTTCACATGACTAAGTCCACACTGATTATATATAACTAGATCATAATAAACACTTAATTTCATCACCCTTATTATGCCTTGAGAAGATAAGCATCAATTTCTTGAGTACTCTTGTCAAGATATTCCATGTAGCCATATGGAGCTTCAACACCATCATTGATCTTCTCATATTCAACAGTCCAGTTAACTGAAGCACCTCTAGTATTATTATTGTCACTCACTTGAAACCCTAGCTTAAAAACCTTATAAATTTTGCTGATATCTCCGTCGAAGAGGTTGAATATCACTAAATACTTCTGCTCATCAATGACATCAATTGTCTCATTACATGTAACCACCTTGCCATCTGTTATATGTTATAACAACAAAAATCAGCGAACATATAAGAAAGAGGGAGCTAAAAGGGAGTGTATATATATATATATTAATTAAAGAAGATATATAAGATACCAAACAATAATTAAATAATAATAATTTCTTTAAACAAATTTTTAATCTTTATAAAATGTTTTGCATTAACTTTAATGACAACTTTTTTTATTTTTTGGATAAGCTACCGTATTAAACTGGTTGAGGAAAAAATTATCAAATATACATCATTTATATAATAATAATAATCAAATTATACTAAAACGCACGTTCATGTGTAGGGCCGTTAAAATTAGTCAAATTCGTCAGGTCAGTCCGTTTATCCATCTAAACGGGCGGGCTTTTGCTTCTGAGTCCGGACCGTTTAAAATCCAGGCCAGGCTAAATGGGATGCACCTGTTTAATTCGGAAAAAATCTTAATTAAATGGTGGGCTAGCCCATGGGCTAAATGGACTGATCCATTTATTTAATTTATTTTTGAATTTTTTCAAAAAATATCATTTTTTGCTATATTTTCTCTTATTCGATCCAAAAATTCAATTTATCTACCAAAAATCTTTGTTTTTACTAAGATTTTTTGGTTCAAAAAAGATATTTTTTATCAAAAATAATTTTTTTAATTAAAAATTAAAATTTTTGTTTATTTTTTGAAAATAATTAATTAATTAATTAAATGGGTCAGCCTATTTATCCGTCGGGCTGGCCATAAATAGGCGACCTAGAAAATTTATAGCCCTGTATAAAAAATGGGCTCCCGTTTAACCCGCGGGCTAAACGGGCCGAGCCTAAATGGGCCAGGCCCGCCCATTTGACAGCCCTATTTATATGGAATCCGTGACATAGTCAATGATTTTATAAAATCGGTGACAAGGTGTTAGGATTTATGAAACTTTATGAATCTGCTAGATTTTTCACAAATGGGATAATAGAAAATCCTAACATCGGATTTGTTAGGTCTAACAAGGTTTTTTTAAAACAATTATGTTACCTCTTGACTTAACCAATAAGTATATTACAATTATTGATAACATAAAAAATAGTTTATTTTTGTTATGCCTATTACTAATTTTATCCTTATTAATATGTTTTTCTTATATTGAACTTTTTCATCCATGTTTTCTTTGTCTTTGTGAGAGATGAAAACTTATTGAAAAAATACTCAATAAATACATTACATATTATATTGAAAAAACTAGGGAGTCAATACATTATGATTAATAGAGAACCAACACATAATTATGGATGATAATTCATATAAATTTTGGATGATAACTTAATCTTGGATATATGAGTTACGGATAATAACTCATATAAATTTTGGATGATAACTTAATTATTGGCTCCCTAACATTGGTTCCGTAGCACTATTCTTTTCCTAGTTACACTTATTGGCTCCCTATTAGTCCCCTAATGTTGGTTCCGTAGCATTATTCATACATAATATATAGCTTGTCACGATAAAATTTAAACTAACAACAAATTTGAATTTTCATTCTCTTTAATTATTTTGATTTTTTATATTTTATTATACATTATACAAATAAAAAATATTTCGTTATTGACATTTATGTTTTGATAAATAATTAACAAATATTTAGCGATTAATAATTTCATAAGATTTATCGAATTAAAAACACAATATTACAGCTATAAGTTCATAAGTAGTTTAAAATATTAAAAACATATTATATATATATATATTTAGTTGATTCATGTACAAATTAATAGGTATAAAAAAAATAAATTATTTATCATATCATGGATTATTGTAATATATCTATTAGTTAGATAAAAAAGCAATATAAATTTCTTTTAAAAAAAGTTTGATATATCTATTTACTTCAAAACAAACAGAATCAGTATTAAGATGTTAGGATTTTCAATTATCCCAGTTGTAAAAAATCTGTGGCAGGGTCCAGCAAATTTTATAAAATTTCATACCACGAATTCTATAAATTCATGCACCCTGCCACACCACAGATTCTATATAAATGTGTGTTTTGATCCAATCCAATCATTATTATATAAATGATTTATATTGATAATTTTTTCATCCAACCAATTTTGAATTTTTTTGGGGGTCTAATTTGTGGCCCTCAATTGAGTGTTATCAGTTAATATATATATATATATATATATATATATATATATTAATTATTGGTCAAACCGGTTAAATATTTTTATTGTTTTCTTAATATTGGCTACAAGACTTTCTCTTAGAAAAATAGTGGGTGATAAAAAGGAAAAAAAAAAAGAAAGAAAAATGATATTAACTTCTTATTGTCTCCCTAATATTGGCTACCAAGACTTTCTCTATAGTTAATTATTTATAAATTATAAATTACTTCTAATATTCTTTTAATAAGTTTTCTTAAATTATATTTGAGTATTAAATTAACTATTATTTTTAATTTCAGTAATACATTAACATTTGTTAGTTTATATATTATATGTTTCAAGTATTTGTGAATAAATATTATATAATATAATCATAGACACAGAAAATATGTTGTTATTAATAATGGGTATTTGTGTCTTCTTTTTCATTTTTAAATATTTAATAATTGTGTATAAATAAAAAAATATGATTAATAATTTGCATTGACAAACTGTGTGCATAAAAATAAAACTAAAATTGAAATAAATTAAATAAATATTAAACAATTCAATTGAAGATGTTAATATATAATAGGATATATATGTTAATTAACTTTCAATTTCGCAAGATGTAATTAACTAATTCAGTTTCAAGCTACATTAGATCTAACCCGACAAACTATATTTGAACCCAGAGCTATTCACTTCTGGAATTAATTAAACCTAATTAGAGACTAATAAATTGAATATCATATTAACATTAAAGAATAATTTGAAATAGTAATACTAAGTGTATTTATTTTGTCCAACTAAATCCAATAGAGTAATGTAGTTTTATGTCAAATAAAAAATTATTTTGATATTAAATAGCACATAAATAAATTTTATTTGACATCGAATAAATTAAAATTAATATTTTATTTGGTATAAAAATAAATAAATTAGTTGAACTTACTTTGAAAATTAATGTTATACCGAAAATTATTGAATTTGAAATAATGGAGTGTCAAAAGTCAAAATTGTCCAACCCAAAATTAAATTGTTACATATGTACTTATAAACAATAAAAACATAATAAACCTAAAATCACTTATAGAAGCTAAAATATTTACCTATAATGTACGTCCAGTGTTTAACTGAACCACCAATGCTATGCCAGTCATTACCGACATTGAGTTTGGCTCCATGGATTCTTTCACAAACATTTTGAACATGGTGGAGTTGCCTTGCCATGAGGTTGAAGAACTTTGCAGCAGGTGAACTGATAGGCGTTTCAATGCTAAGCTTACTAGTAAGGGCCATCACTTACAAAAATCTAAAGAAACAAAGTATTTAGAGGCAAAGGTTTCACTACTAGAAGATGATGATGATTTAGAATGATGGGAAATACATTCAGCCATGTAGGACCTTATATAGAAGACGAGCTACCTACTATATACAATATTGTCAGCCACCTTATTCTTATTTAATAACTAAGATATTGAATCCATTTCTTCCTTGAAGAAATTAAATTGCTTTATAAAATATATTTATCTGAATTTCCTCCTACGTTAAAGCATTGAAAACATTTAAAACATTTTAAATATATAGTTTTTGGACCAAAATCTTCTAAGGGGGAGGAGTTGATAAAATGATAAAATAATTGATTAATTTCTTTTAAATTAATATATCAAGACTCACATACAATAAAACTTATAAATTTAATGATGATTAACTCTTCATTTTAGAAAGTCTAAATTCATAGTTTTTAGTCTTCATAAAAATATGTGATTTGGTGTGAAAGGTACCAGAGATCAGTTTGTAACTAAATGTAGAAGCTAGATTGACAGAAGAAAACCAGAGCCAAAAATGAGAGTACTGGTGTGAGTGAAATTCATTATGACTCAACTTACAATATAGAATTACATAGCCTTATATACTCAACAGAGGAGTTGAGAAACTAATCAAAGAGTGAGAGAAAGACTAACAGATAACTAAATCATGACAGCTCAGCAATCAACAAACTAACTAACTCACACTTCTCAATATGCCAACTCAGCAACCAGAACTAACTTGCTCTTGATACTTCATGACTCCACCTTTTTCTTTCTTTTTGTTTAAGCAACTGAAACTCTTCTTCATCATCCCAGCTTTCATGTTCTCTTGCAAAATTCTCAACATCATCAGAATTACTCAAGTCTTGAACCACTAATTGAGCTCGAAGTCTTAAGAAAGCAGCTCCAGGTAATGCCTTGGTAAAAATATCTCCAATATGAGTAGAGCCAGGAATGTGTTTAATCTGCACAGCCTTGTTAGTGACATAGTCTCTAACAAAATGCAAGTCCATTTCAAAGTGCTTTGTCTTTGAATGAAGAATTGGATTTGCTGCCAAGAGTACTGCACTCAAATTGTCACAATGCACTGTGGGAGTTACTACTGCATCACCATACCTCAACTCCACCATGAGACCTTTGATCCATATCAACTCAGCCACAAGATCTGCCAATGATCTATACTCTGCCTCAATACTAGACCTGGCTACAACACTTTGCTTCTTTGAGCACCAAGAGATCAAATTCTTTCCTATGAACACACAAAAACCTCCAACGGATTTTCTATCAATTGGACCACCAGCCCAATCTGAATCACAATAAACAGAAACTATGAGTGAAGGATCTTTGCAGATCTTCAAGCCATGGCTTGCCGTGCCACTTACATACCTCAGAACTCTTTTCACTAACTTCCAATGACTCTCCAAAGGGGATTGCATGAACTGTGCCAGCTTGTGCACACTGAAAGCCAACTCTGGCCTTGTCACAATCAGATATTGTAAACTACCAATAACTGAGCTATAAAGATGGGGATTCTCAAACTCCACTCCCCCAACAGATTCAAATTTCACAGTGGAAGGAAGAGGAGTGCTGCATGGTTTGCAACCCACCATGCTAGCCTTTCCCAACAAATCCTTCACATACTTCTCTTGTGACAGCAATAGACCTCCATCTTATGTTCTTGAGACTTGTATTCCAACAAAATAGTGCAACTCTCCCATGTCTTTCAAGGAAAAAACTGAATTCAGCTTGCTGGTAGTCACAACAATTGATTCAATCGAACTCCCTGTGATTATGATGTCTTCAACATAAAAAAAAACATAAGTCACTGCTGCTGAATCATACTTGACAAACACTGAGACATCAGATTTGGTTGAACAGAATCCTAGGCTTATTAAAACTGTGGACAACTTGTAATACCAGGCTCTAGGTGCATGCTTCAACCCATAGAGAGCCTTTGTTAGTTTACAAACTAGAGAGCCATCTCCCTCAAAATAACCTTGTGGTTGTTTCATGTAAACATCCTCACTCAAATCACCATGTAAGAACGCATTGTTCACATCAAGCTGTCTAATTGTCCAGTTTCTGGCCAGAGCTAATGACAATATGACTCTAATTGAAGTTGGTTTCACCACTGGGCTGTATGTTTTAGTGAAATCAAAACCAGGTCTCTTAGAAAAACCTTGAGCCACCAATCTAGCTTTGTGCTTCTACAAGGTGCCATCTGCATTGTATTTTAACCTGAAAACCCACTTGTTGCCTATAGCTTCTCTCCCAGCAGGAAGAGGAACCAACTTCCAGGTATTGTTCCTTTGAAGAGCAGCAAATTCTGCATCCATTGCTTCCTTCCATTTTGGATCCGCCAATGCTTGCTTCACTGATCTAGGCTCAAAACTAGCCTGAAACAACTTTGGCTTGAAAATTCCAGCCTTGCTTCTTGTCACCATGGGATGAGTATTCATAGAACCTGCTCCATTGGCTTTTGCATCAGTAGGTAGTGCTATTTCAAAATTTGAAATTGAGATTTCTATAGGAATATCAGATGGTGCTACATGAATTGAAGTAGAAGAAACTTGAGAAGAAGAATTAGATGGAAAAGAATTTATCTGAATTGAAGTAGAATTCTGAGGAAAAGAAGAATTTGAGACTGCTTGAATAAGTTGAGTTGGTACTTGAGGCTTCTGCAGAATTGGAATTTGAGGCATAGAAGGCATTGAGGCTTGTTTAGGCTCTTGTCTTTTATCAGCTGTAAACTTTGAAGCAGGATCCTTAAAAGGAAACTTATCTTCATTAAAAATTACATTTCTTGTAATAACCACCTTCCTTGAAAGTCTGAGACATTTGAATCCTTTCTGATGAGTTCCAAAACCAAGAAACACACAAGAAGCTGATCTGAAATCAAGCTTGTGCTTGTTGTATGGCCTAAGATGAGGAAAACACTGACAACCAAACACCCTTAAATTCTCATATGGAGGCTTTTTGCCAAGTAGCTTTTCAGTAGGTGAAATTCCATTTAAAACTGGTGTAGGCAAGATGTTTATAAGCTGAGCAGCTGTCACAAAGGCTTCTCCCCAAAACTGAATAGGCATAGAGGCATCAACAAGCATAGTTAGTCCCATTTCAACAACATGTCTATGTTTCCTTTCTGCCACTCCATTCTGCTGATGCACATGAGGGCAAGCAAACCTATGAACAATTCCCTGCTCATGCAAAAGCTTAGAGAGGCTTACATATTCAGCTGCATTATCACTTTGAAAAACCTTAAGTTTTGCATTCAATTGTAATTCAGCCATGTATTGGAAATGAGTGAAAACTGATTTAAGTTGAGCTCTACTTCTTATTAGATATAACCAAGTAAGTTTAGAGAAGGCGTCAACGAAGTTCACAAAGTAAAAATTTCCATTACTATCAGGGGTTGGAGTTGGACCCCATATATCAGAATACACAAGCTCTAATGGTGCAGTATACACTGATTTAGAATTAGGAAAAGGCAATTGGTGAGACTTCCCTATACAATAAGAATCACAAACTGATTTATTGATATCACAAGAGATATTACAATTCTGAAGAACTTTTGAAAAAACACTTTGTGAGGGATGACCAAGCCTAGCATGCCACAACAAGTACTTATTCGACTCAACTGCAGTCACAAAAGCAGTTGATGACTGAGCTGGCTGAAAATTCAGAAGCCTATACATCCCCCTGCTACATCTCCCGTTAGAAGTACCTCTTTAGAGTCCTGAGATTTAATGCAGCAACCATGAGAATGAAACTCAAACATGACATTATTATCACAACAAAACTGATAAACACTAAGGAGATTCTTGGTTATATCAGGGACTAATAACAGTTTCTGCATTATAAACTGTTTCGAGCTCAAATCAGTTTTAAAATAAGCTTTTCCAACACAATTAATGGCCAAACATGTTCCGTTACCAACAACAACTTGCTCATTTCCTTCATAATCTTCTTTCTCAGTCACGTTCTTTAGATCAGATGTCATGTGATGTGTAGCTCCAGACTGGATACCATGCTGGATCTTGAACCATGGATGAGTTTGCTTTCACATTGCTAAAATTTTCCCTTGGCTGCAATGGCTTGTTTCCATACTGATTTTGATATTCTTCATACCTATACCAGCAAATCCTTGCTGTGTGTCCAAATTTGTTGCATAGCTAACACTGAGGCCTATCCCTTTGCTTATCATATTGCCTATCAAAGTTTTGTGTTCTGCCAAAATTTTGAGATCTATTCAGATCATCATACTGGCCATACTGAGAGTATTGTTGTTGCTGTGATCTTTCTTGTCCTCTATCAAAACCACTATCATTTGAGCCTTGCCTTCCTCCACTAAAAGATCTGCCTCTTCCTCAGAAACCTCCTTGTCGAGCAAAGTTGGCTTGAAATTGTTCTTGACCTACTTCTTGATAATTCTGATATGAAGAATCAGAACGAGCAACATTCGCCTGCACAAAACCGAGATCTGTCTTTCTAAACCTTTCAAGCATGCTCTCATTAACCAATAGAACAGCCTCTAGCTCACAAACAGTGATGCCTTGAGGCCTTGTAAGAAGTGACGTCAACAATGGTGCATACTCTTCAGTTAAGCCATGCAGCAAAGCATTTACATGATCACTTTCACTAACAATTTCACCTACTGAAACTAATGCATCAATTGTACTCTTAATCGATAACACGTACTCACTCACTGAAGAACCAATTTTAGCACTACTTAGTTTGTTCTTTAATTGCATTACTCTAGCACGAATCTGAGAAGTGATGTGACTTTCTAACCTGCTCCAGATCTAATGTGCGTACTTACATCCAACCATTCATGTAGTGTAAGGCTTGGTCATTGACGCCAATAACCATGTCTTCAGCAAAGCATCTTGCCTTTTCCACATCTTAAAATCAGGATTCACCTCACTACTCTCAAGAATCGGCGATGGAATTTCTTTTCCAGTGATGTGATTCATTAGATCGTTGCCTTCAATCATCGACTCAGCTTGCAGAAAATTATCATCATCGACTTTAATGTAGATCGGAGTTGAAGTAAAATTGTGAGTTTGTCGTTTGAGCTGAAGCACTCATCGCACCCATGGAAGGAACCTGAAGCTCTGATACCATGAAAGGTACTAGAGATCAGTTTGTAACTAAATGTAGAAGCTAGATTGAGAGAAGAAAACCAGAGAAAAAATGAGAGCACTGGTGTGAGAGAAATTCATTATGACTAAACTTACAATATAGAATTACATAGCCTTATATACTGATACAACAGAAGAGTTGAGAGACTAATCAAAGAGTGAGAGAAAGACTAACAGATAACTAAATCATGACAGCTCAGCAATCAACAAACTAACTAACTCAACAAACTAACTAACTCACACTTCTCAACATGCCAACTCAGCAACCATAACTAACTTGCTCTTGATCCTTCATGGTGAATAACATATAAAACTTTTAATTTCATGTGGTAGTTGTATTTGCCACTTGTTAACGTTTTCCTGTCGATATTTTACATCTACTAAAATAAAATTATTCGACATATGGCCTTTTTCATATTGTAATTATCTTTATAGAGATTATTTATCTTTTGAGATTATTTTTTGTCAATAACAAAGTGTTTCAAGTATATTTTGGTAGTTTATTCTTTTTTTGAAAAAAAAAAGTATTTATTGTGTAGTACATCTTGCACTCTCACAATTAAACGGATGAAATAAATTTTAACTCTCTATTTATTATATTGTATATGAACAACTATACGTGGCCAATAGATTAGGTCCATGATGTACGAATTTCTTTAAACAAACAAGAACTCGCGACACTCCGACAAGTGAATCGGATCAAGTAATACTACAAAAGAGTGGGATATCATTCCCAACGAGAAAAAGGGCATTAACCAACATTTCCAACAAGTGTTCCTCTAAGTAGATCCAATGAATCAATATGGTATTAATGCAACACTTAGCAAAACTAAAGAAACAAACAAAGAACTTCACTTATCATGCAAAAGAATGCAAGAATCTATCTAACAAGAACATACAATTATACTAATGCAAATAAGGCAATCAAGATCTTAGGAAATAAAAACAAGATTAAGAAAGATTCAATAAAACCAAACAAGATTAAGGGATAGGAGATATTCATAAACACAACTTCATAATCCAATATCAACAAATAATTTTCTGCAAG
>JASCZI010243039.1:4621-16009 GCA_036250425.1 Stylosanthes scabra
AACTTTATGGGCATGGGGTAATAATGAATATGGACAACTTGGAACTGGAGATACCCAGCCAAGATCACAACCTATTCCCGTCCAGGGGCTTTCTGGACTTAATCTGGTTGGTATCCCATTCTGTGAAACTATGTTGTTTATTACAGTTTCTTTTATGTCTTAAGGATGGATAATAAATTATTTTCTGTGTTACAAACCCACAGAATTTCTGCTTGCAGTTGAATTTAAAAATTCAAGATGGTTTGTGGAATTTTTCTATTAATTTTTTAAGCAAGAGGCACTAGAATGCATTCCTTGCAATATATGAGCAGAAGATAATAAACTAATCTTAGTGGCTTGTATTCTCAAACTGTTATATCATCGGATAACCTGTTCATGACTTTAAACTTCGTTTAAAGATCTTTTTTCTCCCCTACTATTACTTCAAGATGTACGTAAAAAAGAGTTTTTTTTTTTTTTTTTTTTTCTCGTTTTTTCTTTTTTCAGTTCTCCTTACTATGGACAAAATTTGACCAATAGTTAACCAATATGACATCAAACATAGTAATTTATGAATAAATGACACCTCCCCAATACCACATGGTTATGAATTGATGGAATTAAGATTGGAAGAGGGAGATGTGGATAGATTATAAACAAGTCACCAGTGAAAAATGAGAGATATCAGTAGATCTACTAAGGACTAGCCTTGTTTGCAAATAACTTCATTTTAATCTTAGATATCCAAATTCATTTGAATGGCCAAGTGCTAGTCGTATGACTACTTACTTTAAGGACTAGGTGCTGAAAATATGAGCTGAATGCTCAAGAAAAGTCAAAATATTGAGACAAAGCTGTGAAAAGTAAAATAATAAGATGTGCCTTGATGACAGTCAAAATGGATTGTCAATCTAGTGTTGTGGGTTTTCGGTGACAATCGCATCATAGAAATAGCTCTCTCTACATTAATAGCTGGACTTTAGATCCCTGTTTTTAATGGTTTTTGTTCTATTTATATTTATTTTTGGGCCTGGACTCCTAGAGCAATCATTAAGTATAGTGGTTGGAATGATTGAATTGTTTGATGAATGAGTGTCATTGTTCCTTTTTCTTTTAAATGACAAATAACTTTTATTTAATTAATTTATTTTTTCTTATATCTATTTTGAATTGTAGGTAGATATTGCAGCTGGTGGATGGCATTCTACTGCATTAACAGATGAGGGAGAGGTACACTCAAAAGTTTATCTGAGTTCAAATATTTGAATTTCAGTAAATCCTTCTTAAAATATTTATATAACACTTTATTTATTTGTTTGATTTTCCTTTTTCTTTTTTCTAAAAATAGTTGTTATAGTAGGAAGTAAAAAATACATTACTTTTCCTTTTGTTCTTTGAAACAAATTTTGCATTATACTATTAAGTATTAACTACCTGGAACACCTTTCAATGTTTTTGTTTTTTTTTTTTTTTTTTGTAAACTGAGAAATTTTTTTATCTATATGCAATTGTGCAAGGACTTCATCTTGATTCTCATCACTTAATAATAATTTCTATCTCGGTCTCCTATGGCTAGTATTAAAATAAGAATTAATTTACGTGTACCAATATACACTTCCGTGCACCCTATTTACAACACGGAAAAATGTAAACATCACCACAGGATGTTTACATTTTTCTATGTTGTAAATGGGGTGTACGGATGTGTACAGTGGTACATGTAGCATTACCGTTAAAATAATACATGCCTGTTCTCTATGGTAGTTAAGCATATGTTACTAGAACAACGCCATTCAATTGAAGTGGAGAAAATAAATTTTAAAAAGTAGAAAATGTGATGGATGCGAGTGTATATAAAGGGAGCCAGTTTCGGTGATCAACAATGATACAAGCTTATTCATTTGCATATATAAATAACTGACAGTTAAAACCTATATAAGGCATAATCCTTCATCTTGAAATCTAATTTACTTATCTGACATTTGTCTAGGAAACGGTTATTTGACAAGCTTATACAATATATTAATTGCAATGTTACCGAACAATTGATAAATCATAATGTGTTTTACTGTATTAGTTTATCCAGTTAGTGTTGATACAACATACAAATAGTCCCATAAAAGAATGGGACGCCAGCAGTCGACAAAGATTTAAAAAATGTTAAAGAAACACTTATTCATGGTGTATATCTTAGAGTATGCATGGGATCAGAAATGCCAACAATTTTGCATTATTTTTTTTGAACTAGCTACATTTTCCAGAGAGTTAACTAAAAAGTTGTATGTACTCCTCTTTTCATTCCAGGTATATGGCTGGGGAAGGGGGGAACACGGCAGGCTTGGATTTGGTGATAGTGACAAGAGCAGTAAAATGCTACCCCAAAAGGTTCAACTTTTAGCCGGGGAAGATATTATTCAGGTACTATCCATGTTTTCATTTGATTGCTTTTTCTGAAGGATGGGGAACTGGTGTTGCGTACTTGTGTCTAGGAAACAAAACTAACAACACCCGTCAAACAGTCACAATTACTTGTTGATTCTGTTTTTTCAACAATTATCGTATCTGTATTATTACTATTTAGAATTTACTAACCCACGTATCGGCGGGTAAATTGCTAGTTCCTTTACAATAGGTGGAAAGTAACCACTTTCTGGATGCTACCATGGTGTAAAATCTCTATAAAACTAGGATAGAAACCCTATCCCAATCCATACAATTCAAATTGAATCAAATTATGGAATACAATTTACTCCATTAATTCAGAAGTTTGTTACCAGAACCCTTCAAAAACTGGATGTTAGAGCTTTGGTCGTGATGTCAACTTTTTCTGAAAAAGATAAGCTAGCATTTTACTGAAAAAGATGGAGTATACTTAAGATTGAATTTTTCCCTTAATGAAGTGAGACTTCATGACAGAATCTTCCACGCTTGGTTCTGTCATGCTGGACTGGGTTCTTAGAATTACTGATTGCAGCCTTTTTATGTATTTGTCCATCTGTTTGAACTCCGAAGCTTTGTTTGTAACATATGAACCTTTTGGAAAATGTTTCCATTAACAAAATGGAATTAGTAGAAGCAGCTATAAAACTTATAATAAAAGGGATTAATCAAATTAAATCATTAGTTTCAGAAGTTTCTTGGCTTTGATCAGGTGTCCTGTGGAGGTACTCATTCGGTTGCATTAACACGAGATGGCCGCATATTTTCTGTAAGTAATTCTTCTAATACCATCTTAATTGCCTTTCCTTGATTCCACCAAATGATAGTGTACCCTAATCACAGCTTCACTACCTTTGATTATAAGCACTTTGCTAAGTTTGAAAGCTTAAGTTCTTATGATAATGGGGTTTAACCTATTGGCAGTTTGGTAGAGGTGATCATGGCCGTCTTGGATATGGGAGGAAAGTTACTACCGGTCAGCCAATGGAGGTACCTATCAACATCCCTCCTCCTCAGAGCTCCAATGACAATGCCACCGAGGGTCACTGGATTGCAAAACTCGTTGCTTGTGGCGGCCGTCATACTTTGGCAATAGTGGATTGGGAAGTAGAAGAATCTAGAGACTAATTTTATAAATAAAATTGAAAAAGATTAGGCTGATGGCTGATTCGGAATCCAGCACTTGTAGAATTCCTGGTGTGTCTGAAATGTTGAACTTGAACTTGCTTTGATTTATCATACACACAGAATGAACGACAAATGATGTTTCCACACACTAATTCTGCAAACAGAAATGTTTAAAGGGCAAAGTTACAATTTCTTCCTAAAGATTTGAAACGTTTCCCCTCCTCTTTTTATTTATTATTTATTATTCTGTTGAATATTAAAAAAATGTACTAGGAAATAATCTGTGTTTCTAATGAATTCTTACTTCATTGAGCTAATATGTTTACCGGAAGAGAATCCGCCACTATTATTCAACTATATAAAATAGAAATATATACGAGTATTCTTGATAATCATCAAATAATAAAGGGAAAAAAAAGAAAACAAGCTTAAAAGCATCTGTTAAATTTTTTTTTTCTATATATATAACCTATAATATTCTCAAATATCTCATGTGTTTGAGTTTGACGATTTTAAAATCAATTTTCTTAATTTATTAAGTGTAAGTAAAAAAATTATATGAAAGAAAGGTGAAATGAAAAAAAATTCGAAAAGAATGAAGAGAAATTAAATTTAATAGATTAAAATAATTATAAATTTTATCTAAATATAAATTTACATACTAATTTAATGATTTATTTTTCTTTTATTCATGTTTTTTTCTTCTTCTCATCTCCATTTAACTATCCACCTGACATATCGGAGGGACCATGGGAAACCAAACCAAATAAACAAATAAAGACAGTAATACTATTTGTATGGTTTTTTTTTTTTCAACCAAATCTAATTAAATCATTTAATTTTAATTAAAATAAAAAATTATTTTTGATATTAAATAAAAAAAATTTAAAATAAATTTTTATTTAATATTAAAATAATATTTTATTTAATATAAAATAAATAATTTAATTGAATAAAATATACATACGTTATAAAATTATTGGAATAGAAATAAACTAATCCCTTTTTCGTTTGAAAGCGAAAGGCAAATGAGTGGAGGGCTGAGTGGTGAGGCAGAAGAACATGCAACGTGTTAGGTTTCAGTAGAGTGGGTCCAAGCGAATCCAATTACATGCATTTATTGGTCCATGCATTTTACCTATCTCTACTTATACAACATGAATGGCTAATCACAGATAAGGCATAACCTACTTACATATAGAAACTCCTTCTTTCTCAATCAATCAATCATCATCATCATCACCACCATGGATTCATCACCAATTAATGCAAGTACCAAGTTGCTTTTCATTTGCAAAACCATAACCTTGTATTTCCACAGAAAAAAAAAAAAAAAAAAGGCTAGACTCTCTCCTGAAAACCTTAGCCACCCAGATACCTGGTAGGTCCATAATTTCATTCATTTGTTGCTTTCACCTTCTTAGCTGTAACCATAGATAGCTTCTTAGTTTCTTTCTTTTTGAAAGTGGGAACAACCTATGAATTTGGATTCTAATTCTTGAAAGATACATATCTTCTTTTACCTTTCAGGTTTTCATGGCTGCATTTCCAATAGGTTATAAAACTCCATACAAGGACCAAAACCTGTTGAGGAAAAGGGCAATAATAAGACACAATGACCAAAGGTTAAGGTTCATGCATGGCTATGTCAGCATGCTGAGATCCTCTTCAATTCATGGTCAAGATTGTCATCTAAGCATCATTCAGGGATGTCATTCAAATTCGAAGAGGAAGAGCCTTTTCAAAGCTCTGGTTTCAGCAGAGTCTGGCTCTGTTGAGAAACACCTGAGATCATTGGATTCTTACTTTGGGAAACTCCATGATCAAACAAAGTTGCATACTTTTGATTCTTGGAACAAAGTCATGCCGCCGGTGCATAATAGAGATGGCGAAACCGCACCGAAAAATGGACTAGAGTCTCTTGATGAGTATCTTGGCAAAGTAAACAATGGTATAGTTGTATGATTACTTATTTTAACTCTTGTTGGCCATGTAAATGGTTAAATTTAGAATGAATATTTCATGAAAGCTGATAACATGACATTTGTTTGATTGGTTACAGCAAAATTGAGATCTTCAGGAGTAAAGCAAGAACCTCTCTTACCATCAAATTTGGCTGAGAAACCAAAGTTTAGGAAACCAAATACTTCTTATGTTGATATAAGAAGAAGAATGAAAGGAATAGGTTATGCAAGGTCATTGCAGAATGATGAAACCTCCAGTCTTTACCTGATGTAAGTTTTATAGAATCATAATTCAAGTTTACATGAGCATGGTAGAATGTTCTTATGTTTCTGTTTTGTTGGATGCAGTGGTATACTGGTTTCTGTAAACATTGCAGTGTTTCTATTCGAAATAGCGAGTCCTATAAGGAATGCAGAGTTGGAGCTGTTTACGGTTCCATTGCTGTATGGAGCGAAGATAAACGATTTGATCATGGTTGGAGAGTGGTGGAGGCTTGTAACACCAATGTTTCTGGTACAAGATTGAGAATTGGGTGTGTGTTTCCATTCCACATATATGCATCAATGTTTTACATCACATTCATTCATTCATCATCATCATCATCATCAAATGCAGCATGCAGGAGTATTTCACATGACTCTCAGTTGCTGGGCCCTTGTAAGTTTCGGACCGCGAGTGTGCAGAGGATACGGCTCGTTTACTTTCTTCTTGATCTACATACTCGGCGGAATATCTGGCAACATCATAAGCTTTCTTCATACTCCTGATCCAACAGTTGGTGGCACAGTAAGTATCATTCCACAATTGAGTGTCTTAGAACAAGCTTAGAAGTGCTTGTGCAAATGAACTAATGTTGTGCTACAATATGCATACTCAGGGACCTGTATTTGCAATAATTGGTGCTTGGCTCATGTATCAAATTCAGAACAGAGATGTCATTGCAGATGACGGTTCAGAGAACCTGTTCCGAAAGGCAATCGTCGTGGCGACTCTGGGTTTCATACTGTGCAACCTTGGTCCAATTGATGAATGGTATGTTATGTGCTATGCATACATACATCATTTAGAGATAATAGATTATAGTTCATGTGAACTATTATAAGAAAAATGAATGGATTTGTAGGACACACTTTGGAGCAGCATTCACAGGGATGGCATTTGGGTTTCTAACAAGTCCAAGTCTTCAGCTAAATGATGCATCAGGAAGTGGATCACAAGAGGAAGGACTCAAACTGGTTAGAAAACATAATGGTGATTCTTGCAAGTCACTCATTGTGTTCACCATATTCATCATTGCATTAAGCTCTCTCCTTCTCTTCATGGAGCCCCCACTGAATGCAATCTCACCTGAAGAATTGGAATACATGTAGAATCTTCCCATTGTAGAAATCTATTTGCAACTTCTATAGATTATATCATATATACAAAGACATGTACATTGTAACAAGTAAAGAGTGAGTGAGTGAGAACACGAAGTTTGTTTCAAAGACTTGGAAACTATCCACTTTACACATATTTTTGTTAGTTAACTAAATGGGGTTTCAACTTCCAAGCTTCTCCTTTTGTAGCATGAGAATACAATATTTTACAATCTTAAAATTTGCAAGTTTTGCTTATATCTAACTTTATAGTGTTCTTAACATTAATCAAAGTTAAACTATGATTTTATATATATTATAGGAACTCAAAATTTATAGTTAGACAGAATGATTCCCAAATTTAAAAATGTAACTCATGTTGGCCTATCTTCTCATTTTTCTTAACGACGTGCTTAGTTAGAGCGTTAAGTGACATGCTGATATAAATAAAACGACGTCATCAATTAATAATGGTTGTTTCTCATAAAACCATTGTTGTTTCTCTCTAACGTCGTTCCCAACACAACTAAGAATAAGTTCAGTTAGAGCTTGTTCAATTTAAGAGGCTAAATTGATATTATTGTCTTTAATAACGGTCACCAATCTAATTATTACTCAGTGTGTCACTTAATGCTCTAACTAAGCACGTCGTTTGATGAAAACGACGAGAGGGACCAACGTGGGTTACCTTTTTAAATTTGGAAGACCATTTTGAATAACTATAAATTTAGGTGATCAGTTTGAATTCGAGTTCAAATTTTGAATATTTTGAGTTTTAACTTTTTTTTTTTTTTTTAGTAACTGCAAAATAAATATAAAATCTAAATAATTTCTTTCACCAAGATTAAGAAATTGGGTTTTAAGTTTTAACGACGGTACATTGGAGACATTAATCAAAATCAACGGTTACAAATTATAAATATATTAGTATTGGTATACTTGAAATTTTTCCTAAACTATTATACATGGTTACAATTAGGGGTATTATAAGGTCAGGACAGGCTAGGCTTTGCTTTAATAGGCTTGGCCTGCATAAAATTTAGTTAGTCCATTTTTGGCCTATTATTTATTGTAAACTTTTTTTTATGGTTTGACCTGAGTTATTTAAAAAGATTGGCCTGACTTTAGGCCTGTTTTTTGAGCCTGTGACAATAAAAAGTTTCAATATTTCTTTCTTTTTTTTGTCTAATTTAGGACTAGACTAAGCTCATTAAAAACATTTCAATAATTGATAGGGTATAAATACTGGGCCTATGACTTAAAGACTAGTATAAATTTGGATTGCTATCAATTGAATCTTTGAAATTATCTAACATAGAACAAAAACATATTTTTGAATCTATAAAAAATATATTTTTATAGTACATTTTTATGAAGAAAAATAAATGAATCAGCACCTCTTAAATTTAAAAAGTTTTTTTTTATGACTGGTCTATATATATATAAAGACTTTTATTTTTTGTTGAATTTATTAAATATTTTTAAAAAACTAGGCCTAATAAGTACACACCATAAGAATATATATGGTTACTCGTTAAAATTTTGATTAGATCCGATGGATTTAATTGTTACACTGTGAAATATTTTATTTTATCATTCTAATAGTTAAATACTTTGTTAATTCATTTTATTTAATCTTTCAATTTTCTTCAATTCCTCCTATTCAATTACAGCATATTATTATTCTTGTTAATTCCGAGTTGATCCTATCATATCATATATTCTTACCAACTTATCTCACAAAAACAGAAACTTTCTCATATTAAGAAAAAAGAAAAAGGAAATACTTAATTTATGTAATTAAATTAAAAATAGTAAAATACCATTACCATTTTACCAAAAACCAGCAAATTCAAAAAGATTTAGTAGAGTCAAAGTCAAACATTTGTTGTTTTATCTGCCATTGTTTTGAAGCTTGGAAGTTGCAAGAACAACCAAACGTCACATCCTTTTTCCAAACCTCATAAATTTTGGCACCTCTTCACACTCACTCCTTTCAATCATCTCATCTTTCTTCACTCTATATAACACCAAAATCCAAGCTCTCAATTTCTCATTCCTCTCTCAAACTCTCCTTCTACATACATATACACACTTCTTCCTAGCAGGTTCATTTTCTTTTTCTCCTGGAAATTTAGCATAATTAGTGCCTTTTTTTATGTAATTTATCTTAATCTTTAGTATCTTTTAGCAAATTTCTATAAGGGATTATGATCGTGTTTATTCTGATTATTTAATTTTAAAACAAATATATAATGACTAATTTGGCCACGAATTTTTAGTGTATTTGTAGATTTTTTACTAACAGAGTTTAATTTCGATACATTGCAGCTTCGATCGAGAACGTTACCATGGAGATGATGAAGATAATGAATTACAAAAAGGACCTTCCTACTGAGTTGATCATGGAAATCCTCCTAAGGCTGCCAGTTAAATCTCTCATGAGATTCAAGTGTGTGTCTAAGTCATGGTTTGCAATGATCTCTGATGAAAACTTTGCCAAATCACACTTCAAATTCTCTGCTGAATCCAAAAACCACAGAATTCTCTGCTATGGAGATGATGGACTTATGTCCATTCATCCAGATTTGTTGTTCCATCATGATCCTGATTCACCAAAGCTCTCTCTTCCTCATTCCTTACCTGTTAATGTCAGCATTCAAGGCTCTTGCAGAGGCTTCATAATGCTGCAGGAGTTTCCTTACCTCATCATATGGAATCCGTCCACGGGCGAAAGCAGACGGATTCCATATGATCACTTATCGGCAAGTAATATTGAATTGAGAATACTAATGGATTCGTTTATCTTTGGTTTCGGTTATGATGCTTCTAAGGATGACTACTTGGCAATTATTGTGTGGTCTAATGTTGATGGAAGAAAATTCTTGGAGTATTTCTCCATGAGAATCAATCAATGGGAAAGAGTTGAGGTTGTGCTACCAAGCACTGCCATGGATGCAGCTGCTTCATCACCTGGATACTACTTAAACGGCGCGATTCACTGGGACGCTATGAGCGATTTCATTCTTGCATTTGACATGATTGAAAGGCAATTCTTTGAGATTCCATTGCCAGAACCATTGGCAAAAGACTACATGTCTTGTTGCTTGGAGCTACTCGGAGGATTCTTGTGTTTGTGTGTTTGGAATGAGAGCAAGAAAACTGAGATATGGGTGATGAAAGAATATGGAGTGCAGTCATCTTGGGCTGTCTTTAGCATCCCTGAAGGGAACTTTGATCCTTTATACTTCGCCGCCGGCGAAATCACCGGATTCACTAGCAATGGAGAGTTAGCAAAATATAACAACAATGGAGAGGTGCTAGAGTATGTGGAAATTGATGATTGGAATTATGAGTATCATTTCTGGATGTATTCTGAGAGTCTGCTATCACTCCCTAGAAACAAGAACTAATGTTTGTTATATCATTCTTGCATTAGGGTTGATGTTGCAACAGAAGATGGATTATATATTCTTGTGAATTTGAGTTCAAATTTATATGAATGTTTGTTGTTATGGTGACTTTTAAATTAATCTCATCTTTCATGCAGTTCTTGGAGTGTATGATGTTGAGAATATTGGTCAGTCTGAATGTATTTGCCTACATTATTATTCTTGAAATTCATATGCAGATCTAATTATATATTTGAGGCCATAGTTTGTCAGTATATAAGATTTCTAAGCTTTAATAAAATTTAAGACTGTAAACTCACTCTTTGGAGCAGAGAATGATTTGAAATGAAAAGTTTAGCCAATCAATAATTTTCTAATTAATAAATTAACTAATAAAAAATACAATATCTGTAATTACTATATATAAAAATAAAAGTTATAGAAGATTCGAAACCTAAAACAATCATTTACCAACTTTATATTTCTTTTAAAAATAGAATATTAGAAATCTAAAAAAATAAAACATTTAATTTAAATTATTGGTTAATATTACTTAATTTTTTTTTGTTATCTAGTATTGTTATCTTTGAAAAACATAATAATTAATCAATAAAATTAAGGGTAAGTTACGCAAACAAACTATTTGGCCTTATTATTTACCCAACTACACCATTTACTTGCAAATGATGCAATTGCACCGAAGCCCAATTATATGGAAACCGTGGCAGCTAGGAGGGGTTTTTGAAAAAAGTTGGAGGCTGCCACGGTTTCTTCAATTTTTGCAAATTGGTGAACCAAAACCGTGGCAGGGTGCCAAGGTTTTTGGTAAAGCTACACCCTGCCACGGTTCTTGAAGAAAGGATGCAACGAAGTTGTGTATAAATACCAGTGTGTGTATCATTAGCTGAGATAGTGAGAAAGAGGGTATGGAAGGAGATGAGAGTTTTGTTGCCCTTGTTCACCATCATGGTAAAATTAAACACAGAAGTAGAGAGGGTGTTAAATTCACTGATAACAGTCTAAGTAATATATTTCTGACATCGAGAACAACGTTATCTGAGCTGCAACGCATTATTATCAGGAAGCTTGGGTTGGATAGTAGGAAGCGGGTCAGGATATATTATCGG
>JASCZI010243040.1:0-16000 GCA_036250425.1 Stylosanthes scabra
AGGCCTGGAGTCGATTCTCTGAGGCTAAGAAAAGATGGATTGGCCTCTGTCCAATTCAAGAATCGACTCTATAGGCTTGAGAGTCGACTCTTGATGCATAAAAACTTATTTTTAAAGTAATTAAAGACCCCTGGAGTCGACTCTGTGCAGCTCAGAGTCGATTCCAACGAGGTTCTGCAGAATGCAGATTTTCAAAGCTTTCCTTTAACATTTCAAACACTCAAAACTTTTTGCTCACTTAGCCAAATCCAATCATTTTTAAAACCTTGGAAAGTTCATTTGATATACTTTAAATCCATTCCTCTTTCAAACCTTTTGGTGGAACCATTCTCATTTTAAACCTTATTGAAATTCATTCAAAACCATTCTTCCTCAAAACTTGAAATTCAAACATTTTCCTTTCATAAATCTTTCTACAATTCTTTCACATACTTCCAATCACTTCTAACTCATTTCATCATTAAGGCAAATACTTTTAAATCATATTACATCAATTTCCATCCCATGTAAGCTCTTGAAATCCTTTCCTTTAGAACATTTTCCTCATAATTCATCATCATAATCATTAATATTATCATCATCATTCATTCATAAGAATACAGCATCATAAACCATTCATCATCATCAATATCATCATCAAATCATTTATCATTATCCTTTCTAATTCTTTTAAATCCTAGCTCATTTTTAAAGCTTTCCTAGGTTCAACTAACCTAGTTTATCATGCTAGACTACCTTTTGCTTTAACGAGTCCTAAACCGTACCTGGAATTTCGAGCTCAACACGTAAACAAGCGGTTCCGCCGCTCCATAGAGCATTCCAACCACCATTTTTCAGTTCTCATCACTTTCCAAGCTCTACCAAGCTTGCTAGTGTATCATCTAACCTTTATGTATCATCAATTATCATCTACAACACAAAAACATACCAAATACCCAAATTCTATCAACCTAGGGTTCAGATATAATTGATGAACATAGGGTTGGAAACATCTCACCGGTTTATAACTTCATGGTAGCTCAGAACAAGCTAGAGCACAACCTATAACGCATAGAATTTCGAAAATCAAACAAGGTTAAGAACCCATGATTTTCGCAGTTTTCAAGAGGAAAATTAGGCAAGAATTTTCGATATTCATACCTAATTGTTCGGATAGAAACATAGAGGAAGTCGAGAGCTTCGCGTAGCCGCAAACGGTGCGTCAATCGGAGCTCCGGTGTGGAAGTTACGGCCGCCGGAAGGTGGCACCACCACCATCACTCTCATCTCATTTCTCTCTTTTCTTTCTTCCTGTTTGCTTTCCTTCTCTTCGCAGAAGAAGAAAGAATGAAGAATGTAGCCCCTTTTGTTACATTAAGAAAAGGTAGTTTGGTAACTTCGCACATTTTGGTCCACTTCGGACCAAAATCTTTAAGATAGGTGTTCGCATTCGTGTTCTAAATATTTTTCCTGATCATAACCACTCCTTCATTTCCTTTTTACTACACTTTAGGAGACGCTTTGTCGGTACCGTCACTAAAAATAACGGTACGTTTTCCGGCGCAGTTTGAACTGGCTGACTAGCTGCTTGCACTCGGAAAAATCCATTGAATCCAAATATCTTAGCGAAAATCTCAGATTCCGAGTTTATCATGTCCATTTAGGCTTGGTCCCTTACGATCACTATAAACTTTAATGGCATAATTAACAGATAATTACGCCGTGTTGATGTACTGTAAAAATCGGGGTGTTACACCTAGCATCATTAGAAATGAATTGGCGAATACCAATAGGAGGAGAGTTCCAGGTCTGGGTTGTAAAATCTTTGTCCAAGCTCCAATTGGCCATCCAATCAACGCAGCAGTTTGCTTCCCTATAAGCATGGAAAATACGAACTTGCCAGCTTCTATTGAGAAGCTCCTTAATTCTATGGTATAGAACAGTACCCATTTGACCAATGTTATTATGCTTGAGCAGGTTATGCACTACAGATTTAGAATCACTCTCAAGCCACACCCTTCTGAAGCCCAAGGTCCAGGCTATTTCAAAGCCAATGAAAACTCCCCATAATTCAGCAATATAGGCAGAACAATCTCCAAGTTTCCTGGTGTAGCCAATGATCCATTGCCCATGGTTGTTCCTAATAATGCCACCACAACCAGCCATTTTAGCCGCCACTTTACACGCCCCATCCGAGTTTATTTTAACCCAACTAGTGCTTGGAGGGCACCAACTAATGTGAGTTTCGATTGGAGTTCTGTTAGATAGACTGTTGTATTTTTTGGTAATAGCAGACCTAACATAACTGACCTCTTCAAGAATCACCATGTGAGCATTGGTAGGCCTCCTAAACGGTGCTTGAAAGCCTTCTTTATTTCTCCAGTTCCAAATCTTCCAGCAAGCAATAGGGAAGATCAAATACCAGCTATTAAAATCCTGTTGGTTTCTATCCACTTTTATCAGCAAAGAAAGATGGGATTTGATTAGGCTTCAACAATTTCTGCCAAATTCTCTTCACTTCAGCGCAATCCCTTACGACATGGCAAGTATCTTCGACGATGGAAAGGCAATTATGGCAGTAGGGGATGCTCCAAACCACTTGTGCCTCCTATCATTGGTGAGGATTTTATCATGAGCAATTTGCCACATAAACGTTTTGACCCTGGGGGGCTCTTCCCAATTCCAAATAAGATCCCAAATCTGATCAGCAGGATAGGGGGTAGGGGATAACGCTTTGTAAGTGGAGCTAATAGAGAAAGTCCCATCGTGAGAGTGCTTCCAAGCTAAACTATCGAGAGGGTCCGATATAGCAGGAAGAGGGAGAGCCAAAGTCTTTTGCACTATGGCCTGGGGAACTATGCTATTCAATTTATTTATGTTCCAATTGCCATCCTCAAGAACCATATCTCTGACCATTAAGTTCTGACTGGATCTAGAGTCCCTTTGAGCAGAATAATGCAGAATATTATTCTCCAGATTTAGCCAGTCATCCTTCCAAAAAGAAGTACTTTCTCCATTACCAATTCTGTGGAGGGTACTGTTTTGGATAAACTCCCATACATAGGAGAGAGCTTTTCATAGATCCGAAGCATTCGAAATCACATTATGTTGCCCCCGCATAACCTCACAGTCATATTTACTCCAAAGAACTTGAGCACACAGAGAGTCAGGTTCGGTGATCAACTCCCAACCAATCTTGGAGAAGAGGTATTGA
The DNA here is from genome assembly GCA_036250425.1 of Stylosanthes scabra. Classification (NCBI taxonomy): domain Eukaryota; kingdom Viridiplantae; phylum Streptophyta; class Magnoliopsida; order Fabales; family Fabaceae; genus Stylosanthes; species Stylosanthes scabra. The sequence goes on from JASCZI010243040.1 coordinate 3,194, forward strand.
ATAAGTTTTTTTTTTTTTCGTGGCCCAAGGCCCAAACCAACAACGAACTGGGTCAGAAAGCCCAAATCGAAACAGAGACAACTTGATTCTTAAGACTTTGTTTGTTTGAGGAGAAATGGAAAGAAAATTAATAGAAAGAAGGGAAATAAGAGATAAGTTGATCAACTTCTCTTGTTTGTAGGAAAAAAAAATAGAAGAAAAGTATGAAAGGAAAGTGAAAAATGAAACCACCAAAAAAAGTTTTCTGCTATTGTGAGAAAAAGTGAAAAAGAAGTTGATTTTTCTCAACTAAATAATTAAAATAAAATTACATTTCTACCCTACTTCTCTTTTCTTCCTTACTTCCTTTCAACTCACTTCCTCTCTGTTTACTTCCTTCTTACCAAACATAGCATAAGAGAGTCGACGGCGAAGGAAAACTTCTCCTGTCATCGCGATTCTGCACGACATTCATGGCGGAAATGGAAGCCTGCGCTGAGATTCCCGCCCAAAATTGCATCGGTACCGGTAATTCTAGACCTGCCGCGGTGTGCCGTGACTCGTTTCACTGAAGCTTCGGACAATGCCAGAGGACCTGGCCCAAACTGATAACCCGAACCTGACCCGATTGATTTTTAAAATTTTTTTTTCTCTTTCGCAAACGACGTCGTTCGCTAGTCCCCCGAAACCTTCTTAAGCATTGAATTCGAAACAGTTTTGATTTGAAGAAGAAGAAGAAGAAGAAGAAACTTGGCTCTCTGAGAGGGAGCTTAGGAAAATCGTGGAATCAAGAAAATGGAGAAGAGAGAATTGGAAGGTGCAGTTGTTACCAAGGTCAGAGAAGTCATTTCAGCTATAACCAACGCCAAGCACGTGGATGAAGTCGTTTGTGCGCTTCACTCTATAGCCGCTCTTCTTTTCCCTCTTGATTCTTCTCTTATTTCAGGTTCACTTCTTAGTGTTAATTTTATGTTCCCGTTTAATGTGTTGTATTTCGTTGATTTTGAAAGCAGAGTTTGATTTTGATTTTTTTCTGTGATGTGAATTTCTCTCAAATTGTTGCAGGTAGCATTGAAGAGTTTTACCGAGATAAGGTTAGTGCAGTTCACATGTTTTCATGGAAGCTTAGAACTTAGTTTTATCATCTTCAATCTAGTTAGAACTAAAAACAAAGTCCATTATTATTATACCTCCATACATCCAATTTTCAACACAAAAAATATAATCAGCACATAAAAATTCACAAAACACTTTAATACAACATACGATATCATTGAAACAGTTACGTATAACACAGAAATAGTGAACCTTAATGCAGAAATCAAAATAGAAAAAGAATACAAGGGATGTATGAACATAGATTAATTATTATTCTTATTATTATTATTATTATTATTATTATTATTATTATTCCAACATGTATTTTATTGGGTGACCGACCTGGTAGCTGATTTTTAGTATACCCTGGCATTGTTGTTGTTGTTATTTTCGCTTTGTTGTTTTTGGTTTCCCACGGCATCCCTTGGCCTGGCAGGCCAAGCACTAATCCGTTGGAGACCAGAGCTCTATTTAAGGGTTTGTCGTTGGTCATTGGGTTGCTGTATGCACAAGGCGGGATTCGAAACCCAACACTTGCTTAAGTGGACTAGTCAATTTATTGTTTTTTGCTGTGTGTTTAGGTGTTAAGAGTTAAAATTCCTTCCGATGAAGAACGGCATGATTGGTGGGATGCATTTTACAGAGGAGTTGGGTTTCCTACACTAGCTAGGTTTTTGTTACATGGTAATATTATCCTTAAATTTCAGCTTAAGTAAATAAATAAATTATTGTTTCGTCTATGCAATGTTGCTGATTTGGTTAGTGTAGTTCTTTATTTCAAGGACTTTTATTGATGTGTTTTTGCTTACTGTCGTTCTCTTATAATATGCAACTTTGTGCAGATGTTGCTCCCAATTGGTTGGGATGTTTCCCCATTGCAGCACAGAAACATGCTTATGATGTTTTCTTCAGTCATGGACTTGTCAGTGAGGTGGTTCAGATTTTAGTTCCTTTTCTGCAGCAGAATGGGAGTGATGGTCTTGATGTTAGCACCGTCATCTCAAATTCTGAAAGGTATGAGAATGCATATTGTGCTGTCTCTTGAATGTTGTTTTCTCAGTGTCATCTAGGTTGTTATAAATTTGCTTCTGCTTTATTTGGTGTTTACTAGTAATCCAAATTAATTCATCAGTTGGGGGAACTTACTCAGATTCTTACATTTATGACAGATTGCTTGTACTGTGCTTGCTTGAAAATAATGGGGTGCTTCAATTAGCTAGAGAGTTTGGTGGTCCTTTTAAATCAAAAGGTTTTACGAATGTACAGATCAGACCAGCTGTGTCTAGAGTGGCACAGATTGTTGCATCAATTCCTGACAAAGCTAGAATGAACACCCTGACTTCGTTGTCGTCACAGTATCCTCTTTTTGCTTTACCTGGTTTGGATATTATATGGGTTTGGTATTACTGCATGGTTTTATGTTTCTTTTTACTTGGTTTAACATGTCTTATTGTTTCACTCTTTTTATTTGAGTATGATTTGCGTGTACATTTCCCAACTATATTCTAAGAGTAACGGTACAACTTCTAATCATCTTGGTAATTATCCTTCTAATTATTAAACAGGGTAATGTCAAATGCATTTATTATATTGAAATTTGGAAGATGCTTTGGATGATAGTTTGTGGGGTATATCATTATTCATATATATAGTGGGGATGAGTTCCTTTATAAGAACTTATGTTTTCCCTTCACCAAGATATACAGCATGTTCTTCAAAAAGATTATTGTACAACTTCTTTCACTGGCAGAAGAAAGAGACATGACTTTGCTGGAAAATGTAGATATGTTGGATGAAATGGACAAGAATGGTGCATTGTTATTTGTTGGGGAATTGTTTTCTCGCATTTCTCGCCGTGGTTTTGCTGGTAACTACAAAAATCTAAGACATTGATAGTTTCTTTTAAAATATTTTAATTGCTTAGAATTAATGTTCAAACTTTGTGAAATAGAAAAATAGATCATGATTCTTCGTATTCATCTTCTTCTGTAAAAGCCTAGACTCTCTCTCTCTCTCTCTCTCTTCTTTTTTTTTTCTTTCTTTTTCCCCCCCACTTTTATAGATGAATAATAATTTTGAGCTACATCATATTGCTATTGCTGTGTCATTTTTCAAAGAAAACAAGAAAATCTATTTGCCATATAGACTCTACTTTGCAGAAGACCTTAGAAGTGTTACTTGTGTTATAGTTTGCAGAAGGAATGTTGCTTAATTTCTTATTTTCTAATGTTTTTGAACTGTATAACACAACACAAGTAAATAGAAGCTAGTAAATCAATGTGAAGATGACATCAGTTCTAACTTTGAAGTATGTCAAGATTTTGAATGCATTGTTTTAGTAAGTTCAGCTGCAACGGCATGTGGTTAACTGATTATGGACTACTTATGTTTGTAACCTATTGAATTGTTTAAGATGTCTAAAATTGTTTCTTTATTAAATCCTTTTTTTTTTCTTGTAGAGTTGCTATCGAGTGAATTAGTGCTTCGAGTTTTAAGGCTTGTCAAGAAATGCTTATCTTCATCTAACCATTCATCAACTAAGGAATTGCTTGAGTCATATCCAGAATCTATGTGTTGGTCAAGAATGATGGAAGCAATTAGGGATCCTTATATCATTGAAAGAATTTCTGAGCAGATTTTGCATCAGCTAGTAACTCATGATGCTGATGATGTCCAAGCCTATTGGGTTTTGTGGCTATTATTCCACCGCAATTGGAAGGTGCAAGCTTCCATCAGGTCAGTGGAAATATTATTTAGTTTTGCCTCTGTTCATGGATCATCTGCTCCATTTGGATCTGGGAAGAAAATTTGACAAATTCTTTTGAAATGATGGAAGAAGATGGATAATGGCAAGAAACATATGTAAGATTACTTAAGTTGCTATCTAAGAAAACTCTGTAAATTACAAAATGGTTAAGGTTGCAAGCCGTATTATGAAGCTCTGATAGAGGGCGCTTGAGTGGGATTGAAACGGGAGACTTACATCATAAAGAATCACTTTGATTTTGTACCTTACTTGTTAAGAAAATTCACAGGGAGGTACTTGAGGGATTAAAGAATTTTCATATGATTGCAAAATATGTATGCTATTAATTTACTTGATATTTTATTTTCATTCGAACTACATTTTCCTCTTTCACTGCTAGTTGCCCAGTTCCCACTTTATCAGTTATTATGTCTTTGCACTATGATTCCATATCTTAAAACATGTAGGCATGACACTACTACCATAAGCAGTTTTTCCCTGCAGAATAGTAATCTACTTGTATTTTAATAGAAGTGTTTATCTGTCTTTTGTTTCTCTATGCTTGCATGGCCTCTCCTCAGGTCCATATTTGTTGACAAATTCCTGCTTTGGAAGGTATTTCCTGTTACCTGCCTGAAATGGATCCTTCAATTTGCTGTACATGAGTGCCCACCTGGTAATTCCTTGTCAGGACACGATCGCCCTAGGTTCTCGAATATTGTCGAACGGCTAGTGACAGCATGGTCCAAGAAAGAATTTGTGCAAACAGCACCTATTGAGCAGCAAGCTTGTATCCTTTTACATTGTGCTAATTCACTGAAAAACATGTGGGAATACTATAGTTTCTGTTTGATATGAATTAACGAAGGGAGGCCCAATGTATAAAGATACAGTCAATGTGAGCTTTGATGGAGGTTAAGATACTAGGATGTTTTCCCCGCAAGCAGAAAGGCATCTTTTGCAACTGCTACCCATGATCACGATGTCACAAGGCAACAATTTTACTTTTGCATCAAGAGTCAAGACTCATCTTGTTTTATATGATTATAACAATTTCATCTTCTTTCCTCTTCTGAGCATTCCCTGGGATTGATGTCACCTTCATTACGGCGATGCGTTTATTTTATATTTCCTATATTTATCTCAGATATATCTGCAGCTCTTGGTCTTTCTTTGGAGACAATGTCTAAAGAAGAATTGGATGGGATGAAGAATTCCATGCATTTGATTCTTCAAGGAGTTAGCTGTAATTATTCTAAACCTGATTTTCATTGTCCTGATAATAAGAATGGCAAGAAAGATATGTGGGATTGGAACTATTGCCTCAATTAATCCTTAATCATACTATTTGAATACCACTCCCTTCCCAAAGGGGGTGTGTTAAATCTGGAATATTTTGAGTTATTTGGGGTCGGATTAGGGACTGAATCTTCTTAAATAGAAAATATGGAATACTTTATGCTAAGAAGTGACTGGTTTATTCAATTCCTTTCTTGGCCCTATCCATCCAACGCTCAGTAATTTTACGACTTTCTAAAAGTGGGGTGCTTTCCCTTCTTGCATAATGAGTGGTTGGCGTTCATCTTCTAATGTTTTGTGTCTTTGTTTCAGGTAGGCTGGAGAGTCCTAATGATTTAGTTCGCAAAATGGCTAGCAATGTTGCTTTGGTGTTTTCGAAAATTATTGATCCAAAAAATCCTCTGTACCTCGATGATAGTTGCAGTCAGGAGACAATTGATTGGGAGTTTGGATTCACTGCCCGAAAGATAGTTGAGAAAACAAAAACATCTGAACTGCCAAGCATAGACAAAGACTCTGACTTTCCTGTCAATAAAGAAAAAAGCATTAGTGTAAAGAGTAAAAAGAAATTATTGGACTTTGATACTCTTGATCCAGATGAGATTATTGATCCGGCATCCCTGAATCTTGAATCAGACATTGATGATGATGATGATGATGATGATGATAGTGCAAGTGAGAATTCATATTCGTCAAGTGATTCATCTTTGCAGCCATATGATTTGTCAGATGATTACTCAGATTTGAAAAGAAATTTCACCCAGTTGACTGATATAGTTGCGGCTCTTCGAAAATCTGATGATGCTGAAGGGGTCAGTTTTTTTCTCCCGGCACACTCTTTAAATTCTTTTTGACTATATGCCATGTCTAAACTTCATAAATATTAATAATTAAATACTACTAAATATTCTATGGCGTAATACAAATTATATTGTTACAATATTGCTGAAATTATCAAGTGTTCTGGTTCAAATTAAGCCATTCAGAAACTAATTTGTTTTCTTATGTCGAACTGATCTTATGTATTCTTGCTTTTAGCACACTATTTTACTTTCCAGCTTTTATGTTGAAATTTTGGCGTTTGAAAAACTTTCAATCTGTTGGTGCAGGTGGAAAGAGCTCTTGATGTTGCTGAAAAGCTTATAAGAGCGTCCCCAGATGAACTAAAACATTCTGCAAGGGATCTAACCAGAACTCTTGTTCAGGTTCGATGCTCTGATATATCCGTAGAAGGCGCAGAAGAGTCAGCAGAAGAGAAAAGACAAAGAGCTTTAGTTGCATTGACTGTCACCTCCCCATTTGAATCGCTTGAGACACTGAACAAACTGTTGTATTCACCTAATGTAGATATCAGCCAACGCATTATGATATTAGATGTCATGACAGAAGCAGCTCAGGAGCTCGCTGAATCAAAAATTCTAAAACCCAAACAGCCATCAACTAGGGAGACTAGTTCCCTTATTTCAGTTGTTTCGGATACTCGACCTTGGTTCTTGCCTAGCAGCCAAGGGACTCCAGGGGCAAGTTCCTGGAAAGAGGTCTCAGGGACTGGAGCTTTTCAGAACTGGTCAAATACCTACGAGAGGGAACTTCCCCCGAAATCTAACCAGGTCATGAAAGGAAAAACACGCCGGTGGAGCCTAAGATCCCCCGTTGCAGAACAAAACCAGATGGAGTTTTCTCATAACAAGTTTCCCATGTATGCTGCTGCATTCATGCTTCCTGCTATGGAGGGGTATGATAAGAAAAGGCATGGTGTTGACTTGCTTGGCAGGGATTTTATTGTCCTTGGAAAACTCATTTATATGCTTGGTATTTGCATGAAATCTGTAGCCATGCATCCAGAAGCATCTGTGCTAGCTCCTTCCCTCCTAGATATGTTGAAATCCAGGTACAGATTGAGATATTCATCATACTTTTAATTGCTAAGCTTGTTACAATTGACAGTGATTCTTTGTATCCAAATCTCCCATAAAATAATTGATTTGGTGCCTGATTGCTTATTTTCATTTATATTTTCCTCTTGGCATCTGAGTGCAATTTTTTCCAGTGATTTGTAAAAATTGCATAATTTTTTGTTATAAACTCATGCAGAGAGGTATGCCATCACAAGGAAGCATATGTGAGAAGAGCTGTCCTTTTTGCAGCATCATGCGTATTGGTCGCAGTTCATCCTACTTACATTTCATCTGCCTTGCTCGAAGGAAATGTTGAAATCGCCTCTGGCCTTGAATGGATTCGCACATGGGCCCTTGATGTTGTTGAGTCAGACACAGATAGAGAATGCTACATGGTAAGCAAAGCAAATAAGTTTTAGATTACATGCCCTCCCTTATTTACAAGCTTTTCAATTATCTCTACTTGTATCTCTATTCATATCAAAGCTTGAAACTTCCATTTTTGATTAACAGTTGTTTGCTGTCTCAGTTTGCATATATAAGTAGTTACTTAGTTATTGCTTCGTCAGTATCAAATAATATTTATGATATGAAATTTTGACATTATTTGGTTCATGTAACTGACTTCACCTAATTATATATAGGAGTTTACTCCTTTGTCCTTTCCATTGTTAGGCTTAGTTGTTCCACTAGTCTTCTCTTACTGAATACACATTTGCTTTACAATAGATGGCTACCAAGTGTTTACAGCTCCATGCTGAGATGGCTCTCCAAACTTCAAGAGCTTTGGAGTCAGCAAAGAGTTCATTCAAGTCCAGTCCTGCTCTTCCTTCCGATGCATCCAAAGTGACCATTAAGATCCCCTATTTAAACAAGGATTAGTCATTTTTTCTTGCTATTGTGAAAGATTGAGTTGTTTATTTTGTTTAGTTCAGAATATAAATTCAAAATCACAAGTATTTTTTGGGTCTACAGAATCACCCTACTTTTCCCTCTGCTACTTTTTCATTTTAACTTTCAGGCCAGTCCTTGTATCTTATATAAAATGTGTATTTATCAGTCTTTAGATGTAGCACTTATGACGCCATTGTTCATATAGTCTTATTACAAATGCTAGTTAAGTTTTAGTAATATTCATTGTCACATCTTTGCTTATTGTATCTCGGGTGCCCCACTCTTTTCTATTTATTTTGGTATAATTTAATTATTTGAGTTGAAGCATGGTTGAACTTCTAAAGTGTTTAACCAATAGCTAAAGTGGTTAGATAACCATTTTGCCGGTTTGAATATTGGACAGTTTCCTTAAGAACCGAACCAGATTGAGAATCGGTTCCAGTTAAACCAGTTTGATCGGCCAGTTTGGTCCAATTTTCAAAACCATGTCATTAACAATCCCATCCCATAAGAACTCTACTTTCATGACAAATTAACAAAGCTGGCATAAAAAGTTAAGAAATGCTCCTACTAATATGCAACTTTAATAACCTAATAAATTCCCATAAGAGAACTTGAGTATCAGTTGAAGCAGAACATAAGATCCGACAAAGTTGAACTGTACATATTGTTATGTTAGAAATAGTTTCTAATAAGATTTTGGGACTTCTAAGTCATTGAATCAAGTCCCTCAGAAAACCTATCCAAGCCTTCATGGGTAAACCAATCTTTTTTCATCTGCATCATGTCAATTTCAAACAAAACATTAATCAACATGTATTTGCTTTAACAATAATAATAACAATTAGCAAGAACAGAAGAAGAGAAAACTCACAAAGTAAGGATACCCTTCCATGCTAAAATCATCAGGAGCAAGATTAAGAAACAGATGAATGAAATAGAGGACGAAGTTTCCACATTCACTACCGTCCCTTTGTTGCGGCACCTGCAATCGTTCGTTATTCTTCGATCAATGGTTATTTGGATAAATGGGGAACAAAATCCCAATTCAAAATTTACCTTAGGAATCAATAATGGAATTCGAGATATGATGTTCTTAGTTTCAGGTCTGTCCGCTGTTTGATAAATGTCTAGAACAAATCTGAAAACGGAGATAAAAACTTTAGAATACTGCTCCAGGAACAATGCATGATCCAAATAACAATGACAAACCTCCTTATCTCCGGTTCAAGTCGCCTTGGATTGGCCATTGCAAGAGAATCTAGCAACAACATGCACCGTGATCTGGTATTTGTTTTCGAGTTCTCACCAAAATGGCATAAGATCAAAAGGTTCCAGTGACCCCTACAACATTCGGATTTCAAAGGATCAGCATAAAAATTTCAACAAACACATTTGCACAGAAAACTACGCATTACAATAACTATCCATGTTTCCCACTTGCAATTTTATAAGTTGACCTGCATAGAAATTAATCTCAAAGAAAAAACCATCTATGAAGTAGCTTTCCTTTTCAGGAAAAAAGGAAAGTCCTCTAAAAAATCATGAACTTTATACCAAATTGGGGTCAAATATCTAATCTAAACAGTGCAATGAGAATTAAGAAACTGCACTTACCAGCAAACTATTGGAACAAAAACATATGCCTTTGAGAAAATATGTGATTTTTTTATCCAAGACAGCACCTTGCCTTTAGATGAATTGACCCTGTATAGGCTAAACCATAAGCTATCAAAGTATGTGCAGCGCCTTTTCTTCTCTTCCGAGAAACCCCTCCATATTTTCCTGTCAGAAAGGTTATAATAAGAAACGAGGACATGATTTTGATGTAGCTTCTTTAATACAGAACACTATAACTCACTCCAAGTATGCATTGAATGATCCGCTGTCTAGTTTTTCTCTGGGTTTACAAAGTTCTTCCTTGTCATCGGATTCTCTCTTCCTCTTTGATTGCACTTTCTGAGACATGTTGCTCGAATAAGAGGGCAATGAGTTAGTAACACTTCCTATTGCATCTTTTACCGGCTCACTTTTCTTTCTTCGACGACTATAGACAATCTGTATTTTACATCTTGGGCTTACTTCTGTATCTTGCTTCACATCAGCCACTGATAACAAAATCACAAAATCAACACAGCATCTCGGTTTTCACATCATATATAACACAAGAAAGAAAAGCAAAACAAATACGCCTCCCACCCCCTTTTTCCCCCTTTCCTCCCTTTCCTTTAATCCAAAATGAAGAAAACAATCCTAAAGGTGAGAAATTGGGAATGAAATCAAGAACACTAGAAACACACATTCATGTCAATCAAGACCCTCTATTATTAGAAATCCAACTAACCCAACTTGAAGAATCATGGATGTCTCTTCTAGCACTTGTTTTCTTCCCTCATTAAGCTCAAACCTAGGATTAACGAGAGGGGACCGACTTCTCTACCACTCGACCAGAATCGTGCTTATCTATGGTTCATAAACTATGATTTTCCCTAACTAAAAAGGGGAATGAATCCTCTCAATTTTTTCTCTCGATGATGTAAAGCATGATCTATTACCATACAACATCTTCTCTCACAATTTTCTCTTGATCTCACTCAAAGAATGTATAGTAAGAGATCACACCTTACAATATCATTCCTCTAACTAAAGAACAAGCCTTTTTCCCTACTTATTCAAAACCATGTTTAACTATAACTCAAATGATCTTTTCAAACATGATAATAACAAACCTTACATAATAGTAACATTGTCACAAAATTAATATTTGGATTAAGAATGAGATCATATTTACAACCCTAAACCCACTTAACACTTTCACAAGCATGCAAAAAACCAGCATTGTAGTGAAAAACAAGAATCCAAAGCAAAACAACCGTAACTACATTATAATGATTATATGGAAGAATCTGAATTCTGAAGCATGTTTTTGTTGCTATCATATTATGTTAGAATCATAAACAGAAGAAATAAAGGAGTGACCTTGATGATCGCAATTAGGAGAAGAAGCAAGAGACTTTCGAGAAGTAGTTCGAGTTTGCATTGATGCTTATAACCTAGCAAGTACTAAAATCGTCAATGGAGCACGCTTCCTTTTCTTTTTTTCTTTTTTTATTTATTTCATTTAATAAATTTTTTTTTTTTTGATAATTTATTTGATTTAATATTATTTGTGTAAGCAAACGTAAATCCGTAACAGATTTACAGATTTTTTTTCTGCAACAAGATAATTGTGACATCTATGATCAATTTTAAAAAAAGAATATTTAGTAAAGTATTATTTTATATTATATATTTATGTATTATTTTTAACAATAATTATATGAGAACAAGTGGTTTTGGCCAACGAAATTCAATCAAATCATTTATTTCTATGCTAAATACAAGATTATTTTAATGTCAAATAGAATTTTATTTATGTGCAATTTTTTATAGTATTTGACAACGAAATAATATTCTATTTAATATAAAAATAAATCACTTGATTAAATTTTGTTAGCCAAAACTATTTATTCAAATAGCATTGCCATATTTTTTTAGTGTTTTTTTAGTGTCAAATTTCATATGCCATGAAATTAACCTCTCATTTTATTAATTTAATTTTAATATGTTATTAATATAAAATATTTTATATAATTGTCTAATTATATCCATCCGTTTAAATGAGCATTTACGTGATTAGTGTCAAGAAATTGTTATTTTTGTTTAGGTATGATTTGCTTATAGCTATGTGAAAAGAAATTTAAAAAAAAAATAATAAGAGAAGAAATTAAGAATCTGTAAATTTACAAGAAAGACATTTTTGTTATGCAAATAAGTAACACAAGAATTAAGATAAGCCATTGGAGAGCAAGTATTGATACCTTCAATAATATCATAAGAGGGTGAATAATTTTTTTTTGTTGTTGTTGTCTAGGATGAATAAATATTTTGAAGCAGAAGAAAATGTATATGTAAAATTGTTTTATTATAATAGTATATCAAAAGTTTTTTTATAAAATTAATTACATAAAAAATTAAGATGATGGATGATCATGGTTAATAGAATTACAGTGAGGCAATTTTTTTTTTTTCAATAATTCTAGGTGAACAAGTAATTTTGGCCAACCAAGTGCAACCAAGTGATTTATTTTTATGCTAAATAGAAGACAATTTCAGTGTCAAATAAAATTTTATTTAGATACATTTTTTTATACTATTTGACACTGAAATAATATTTTATTTAGCATAGAAATAAATTACTTAATTACATTTGATTGACCAAAATCACTTGTTCAAATATCATTATTTTTTTTATTGAGGCAATGGGTGTTGTTGAGGCACATGTTTTTTCCTAGGGGGCCCAATTGCTTGTCATACTAAAATTGGGCTTGAGTTATAAGATTGTATGGATCTTTTAATTACATAATAATGAGAATAATAACAATACTAAAAAAATGCAGCTGAGGCCTAACATAGACGGAGGATTCTTTGGCCTCCTAAGCAGCTGTATTTAGGTTCTAATTGTTGCAGAAATGTGGATATTTTCAATACAAATCAATCCTATGAGCTTTACTATTTTAGTAATTTCCAGGACAGATTGGATGAGGCACAATCAAGTCCCACTTAATCCCGGTCTCCTTAGACAGAATTTTATTATCAATAAAATTCCCAGGAAAGCCGGAGGGAAGAGACTAGTCTCACTAATTCCAACCTCCTTAGACAGAACTACTACCACAGTATTACTTTATAAATATTTCTACTCAATAACCCACTAACAACAAATATTAAATACTAACAATAAAGCACAAATAAATAAACAAATAACAATAAAGGAGAGAAAGGAAAGAACACACCAATTGATAACGGAGTTCGGCCAAATTTTGCCTACGTCTCCGGTCAACACTACTTGTAGCT